>JARQTG010000168.1:2860788-3100103 GCA_030142615.1 Syrista parreyssii | reverse complement strand
GACCTGATGTACGCCAAGCGTGCCTTCGTGCACTGGTACGTTGGTGAGGGTATGGAGGAAGGTGAATTCTCTGAGGCCCGCGAGGATCTCGCTGCCCTCGAAAAGGACTACGAGGAAGTTGGCATGGACTCTGCTGAAGGAGAAGGCGAAGGTGCTGAAGAATATTAAGCACCATAACAATGTGACCTGTCTTTCATTACCATTGAGTTTTAAAAACAATTTTCTACTTCACAAGACAGATTATGGTTTTCCCTCGAAATAAAAGAAATTCGTAACTCCTAATAATGCTTCTTAATCAATGATCATACAACATATATCCTACAATTCAAAATCCTTAATATTTAATTCCTTTCGTTTTGTAAGACATGTAAACTAAGTCCGTTCTTGAGTCATTTTTAAAAATTAAAACTCATTGACAGCGTGTAAAATTTTTTATTTCAAGAATTTAAACTTTCGTCCATGTATGTTCTCTAATCCAATCTTGCAATATTTCCACAAGATGGAATAGCGTAAGGAATGGGTAATTGAGAAAGGCGGTTTTTCTTCAACTATTCGAGCATACAAACATTACAAAAGCAAAGTTATCAGTATCGACACTCGCTTGAATTCTTAAAAAAACTAAAGTCCATATTTCTGCATGAGAAATGAGCGACCTAGCATATTTTTATATTCTTATTTGTTCGCTAAAAATAAAAATAAAAACAAAGATTTCGAAGCAACGAGTCCTCGCTATGTTATATATACATTCGATTATTTTCAAAAATTAAAACACTTATAAATACAGAAGTGAAGTAGCTTAGCGATCATTAATCCAAATCTTAATCAGGTGATGTTAAACTTAGCATAGATCAGTCGCGAAGGCCAGAGTTAGAACGAATCTATGAATAAACTATTTAAAAGATAATCTGGTAAAGCTAAAATAGAATATGACCTTTAAACAATTACTTTCTTACTATTCCAAAAACTGGTGAGACCTTACAATCCAACGATTATAAAAATTCTTTTCTTACTACTAAACCTGGAGAACTTTAAGTTATTACCACCTTTTCTTTATATTACGTAAATTGCCATTTCATAAAGGTGCAATAATAATTGTATACGTTTAATTGTATTACGGAAAATTAATTCAAGTATTAATTCGCACTGTACAGAGAGATCCAAAAGTTGTTCAATCACGAGCGACGAATCGGTTTCACATAAATTTGAAAAAAAACAAATCTTTTGCAAGATGGCTGTAAATTTTCCCAGTCGTTCGAGGGAACAAGTCATTTTATATTTGTACAATATTGCAATTAGACAATAATCTATATGGATAATGTAAAGGAAAATGTCTTAATCAAAACAAATAAGAATTCATTACAATAAATAATACCTGAAAGCCCGTTTGAAAGATCCAAACGATTTTATGCAGAAAGATGAAGGTGAAGTAAAAGTAGAAGTAAAGATATTCGCATGCAGAGACAGACAGCACTGGAGTACATCAAGAGACTAAATAGAGAGAAAAAAGTAAATGTAAGTAAATGCATTACTGAATATCCTAAAAACGAAAAAAAAATTGATATAATATACATAATGTGTCCGGTGTACTTTTGTTTATTGCAAATCACCTTCGTTCCTCTCGCCAATCTTATACAGTTGTTCATCTTTTCCTCCTCTCATCCTGGACATTTCAATATTAATAATTAATAATTGTCACTGATAATCAATAATGTTTCTCGTTATGTTAATTAATTACTCACGATAACAATGACTAAAATAATTAACACTCAATGCCCACGATCGAAGATTATGAACTCACAAATTGATTGGCTCGTGAATTACTTATCAATCGAGAGACATATACACAATTTGCTGTTAAACAATTTCACCAGAGCTCTTGCTGGCTCTTATTTCCTTACATTCTTTATATTTATTTCTTTTTACTTCTTTATATCCCTCCAATTACCATCGCACACGTAATCAGCTCCACTGTCGATTTATTTACTTCGTTTGACTTCATTCCGTTATGACGTTATTTTTGAAGTCACAAGAAAAGAGGAGCTAATCACATTACGTAGGCCCGATTGTTCCTTTTATTCTCCTTTATCAACATTGTATATACGGTATATAATATGTTCTGTATATATACACATATTTTTCTGTGTTTTCACGTTTCTTCAATCTTTCCAAGCGTTGTTGTGTTCGTTTTGCCACAAGCAAGCTTTGTATTATAAGAAAATCGCGTTGGCCGTTACACCGATCGCAAGAAAAGTTTAATTCGAAATGAATTTAAGATAACTGGACGTGAGTACATCTCAAAATTGTTTGCTACGAGTTTTATTGAATTATGTATAAGACAAAGGAGGCGCGACAGGTCGGACTTCAGAAAAAATGAATCTGTTATACCGCTCAAGATTTGAATACAGTCAGTCGAGATTGACAGAATTAGATTTTTCCTTTATTCGAAAGAAATTACGTTGTTCACGAGGAATGATAAATTTTGGCAGTGCTGGATGCTCCTCGAGTTATTAAAATTATTAATTTTTGTTTGTAACATATCGTGCCTTGTTATTTACTTCTCATTTAGTCCGATGTCCGTACCTAACCTTACTTAATCATACAATGCGGGAAGCCTACGACAGTCCCATAAACTTTATTTAAAATTTGAACGATTGATATCAAACCAGGGAACTTCTTCGATTAAACGAAGAGAAAGGTACCTCGATAAATCACTAAGGCTAATTTCCCTTGTCACGCAATAAGAAAGTGACGAGTGTGCAAAACTGACAATTATTTAGTATTCATTAAAAACGTGTCTCTTCGAGAATTTTCTTTTCGCATCTACTAATCTCATTCTTCCTATAAAATTGCATTCTAACAAAAGCGCGACAGTGATGAAGCTTGAGAGGAGGGGGAAGGAGAGTTTAATAAGAAAATAAAGACCTAACGTGCCTCACCGACAATAATTACAATTCTTCATGACAAAAGGAAAGTATCAAGAAAGAAAAAAAGATCGTCACCGTATAACCAAACGCATATTTCCCAAGAAATTATTGTACAATTGCCACAATCGAGAAAATCGTAGAAACAGAAAAGTAAATATTACATGACAGAGAGGAATATTAAGAAAAGCCAAAAACCAAGGAAAACTTTACATTTTTTTGTTCGATTGAATTCATACGACTGATAGGTTTTTAAAAGTACTTAAAGGTACAGGATTCGAAGAGACTTTATTTTTTTTTTCAAATAAAGTTTCTCCGTCGATACATACAAGAAATCGTCGTCATGCGAATTATATACAGGTGTATTTTTTTGAAAAAAAAAAAGAAGAACCAAAAAGAAATTATCTTACAAACAAACGAGTAGTATGATAGTCAAGTGCGTTCCGCAAAATTGTTTTAATGCCCCAGGCATATTCATTCCACTGAATTCTAGAATTTAAAAAAAACAACGAATGGTGGAGAATCAAAAATTCTTATCACCTTCCCACCGACTCTCTTTCCCTCGCACTGGTATAAATATACACCACCCGAACAATAAATTGATTTATAATGTTTCATAGGTTGAATCTCATTTTTTTCTAATTCTCTGCAAAGACCTTAGCGACTCGTGAAAAGCATGGTCGTGGCTAATATTACAATATATCCTGGTACGTTTAATAATTATTACCTTTTATATTATAATATATATATATTTATATATATATTAACTATTACAATAATAGATTGCAATTATCATATAATTCAATAGTACAATTATTATCGTTACGTGATAGCATTTTTTTTTATTATTCTGTATTCCTCATCACATCGTCGTGCAATTGCATCTTTCACCTATATAAACTTCACGCGCTTTCACATGACTTTCTTTCCCCATTTTTCTTATACTCCTCGTCCTTCTCTCGTATCCGATTATTTGTTTTCACAAAAGTTATTTCTAATTCAAACTTTTCGCATTCTCCATCTCCCTTCTTCGTTAAACACAAAATACTTAAAAGAAAAAAAAGGACACGTTATAACGTCGACCAGCACGCGTTCGTTGCGTGCGATTCTTCGTGGGAAAAGAATCGAGGAAAAAAAAAGATAGAGAAACGAAAAGAATACACAGAATGAGAAAAACAGAGAGGACGAAGTATCCAATGGTGGTAATGAAATTGGCTTAGGGTAAATGAGAGAATGAAATAAAAAAAATAAAGTGATTAAAAAAGTAAGAGAGACACAACGACGTGAGAATAAATTCTCGTGGACCCGTGACCGGTAAATCTATCGAAGAAAGTTTGAATCGTGAAAGTAGTTCAAAGCGAATGTTTATTTGTAATAATGCAGGTAAAATTTAATTACAAAGATATAAAGAACGTTTTACGATTATTAAAACGAATCTCACAGCGTACGTGTAACGCGTGGATGTGTAATTTTGCCCTTTGCGTATCTCATTTTTATATATTCTCGTCGTGCTGCCCCACGTCTGGGAAATTACATAAACTTCTATTACTCTTAAACTCAAAAGAATGTATACTCATAGTCTCAGTTGCTTGTTTGCATAGCGGCGTAAAACGGAGCGTGTCCAACATTTCCTTTGTTTCTCCTTATTTATATTCATTTACTTTCCCAACCCGTGACCTGTCAGCTTTCATCGTTAACTTCTTTCGCACAATGCACAGAGTCCGAGTAAGAGAGAACAAGTACGGTACGACAGTAGGACAGACAGAGGAAGAACGGAAGAAGAAAACGAAGTAGCAGAAGAAGAAGGAAATACGTAGAGTAAGAAGAATCGAGCGCAATTGGCAAGGCAGCAACATTTACATTATCGACAATTACGAAGCCATAAGCCCAACGATTAATCGCTTTCGCTAATCAACGAGTTGTACAGGTTTGTCGATTAATCAATTAATCAACCACATTACTAATTGACCGTCGGTCCAACGCCGAGAACCGAAAGTCAATTTTAATAAATGAAAACCAAAAGAGAAATTTATCCATTTTCGAAATGGACGTAGGAAGTAAAAATTTGTAGAACGTCACGTTATACGTTCTTTCTCCCTATCTTGTCTCTCCCTCTCTCTCTCTCATTCTAACCCATCACTTAATTCGCACGCTAAACAGACAAGAGGTAGGTGCGAGAAAGAGAGAGAGAGGCGAGAGGAAAGAGCACAATTTTCTTTTTAAAAAAGCATTAGTCAAGACGCGTTCACACCAAGGATCTTGTCTCCCCTTTGAAACCAGCTTTTCGTCAGCTTCTCATATACATTCTCTTTTTTGTTTTTCTTTAAATCTGCCCCAAAGACAAATACGCTTGAACAACGTTCGCAACGCTAGGCCATTATTATTCGCAGAGGAGGAACCAATAAAAAGTGACACAAGATTATCCAATTCTTATTAATTCCTCGCATTCAAACTTTTTCCCTGATCGGTCGTGAATTAAGACTGACGCGACATATTTGGAAACAGAAATACAAATTTTCACAATATCATTCAAGAGAGTTTTTTTTTTACTGCGCTTAAATAATATTTCTATTCTTTCTGCGCTGGTCGGATTGTGCTATTAAATTTTCTCTCGCTCGTCTTGACACTTTAACATTATACGTTATCAGTTTCCAACTTTGAGTTTTCTCTTATCGATATATATTTCTTGTAATTCAAGTCCCAGTTCGAACAAAGCGATATCACGTTTTCACATGTTCCTGCGTTTAGTCACGAGGTAGCGTAAGAACGAAAGATATAAGTATAACTTAAGGTCTGAAAAGCTTCGGTGAAGAGAAGAAGAGGAATGGCGAGAAATAAGTAAACGAAGATGAAGAAAAGATCAAAGCCACGAGCAATTGTCGTGACAAAGAAATAAACCATATGACGTTCACACACAAACATGTATAAAACGGTGACAATGCAGAAGACGAAAAACAATTTTAAGCCAAAAACGACAACGGGATTACGAGTCCAAAAAAAAATACAACGTAGAAAGACACGAGGAAAATGGCAAAAAGTCAAAAGACGTAATAAAAAGGAACAAAAGTAACTCGCGCTTAACATCAGATTATTTTTATCGTTACTACGAACGTTAATTAGGGGATTGGAATAATAATAGCAATAATACTAACAACGTTAATAATAATAACAACAATAAAAGTTAACGTCGACAGTCTTTGCGTCCATGAGGGAAAGCAGAAGAAAAATAATAAAGTTTTCCCGTCAATCTCATTCGATTTGACTTTATTAATTAATAATTCTGTGTCGCGTCTTCGCCTTTCTTTCATTTCTTTCTCCCATTCTACCTCGTCCCTTCGCTCCGTCTCTTTCATCACTTTCCGTCTCTCTCTCTCTCTCTCTCTCTCTCTCTCTCTCTCTCTCTCTCTCACGCTTCTCCCTAAGTCCTTCCTTCCGTCCTTCACCAACCACAAATTCATTAATCGTGCAGCCCCAGACGTTAGCATCGCAGTTTAACGTTGTGTCGTTCATTCTTCTCGAATTTTTCGTTCTTCGTCTCGGGCCATACAGAATGTCAGCGTTGTCCATCTTCCTCCGTTATTTCGCGTTGCATGAACCTCTTATCCGTTTACATTACTTATGGTAAGCTTGTGTTAGTGGCAGTGTCTGAAATAGAAAGACATTTTTAATATCTTCAAAAAAAAAAAAAAATGTAAAAGCACCTTGGCACAGAAATAGACAAGTCTGACAAATACATATCAAGTGATCTGAGAGGTCTTATTAGTATTAGCTTACTAAGAGTTATGGATTCGATGAGATAGCTAATTTATAATCAAGACTAAAGGAGCTGCTTTTTATCATGACAGAAAGAAAAACTTTAGTAAAAATTATTAAGACTCTTAAATCCATAGGCAGCAAATAAAGACAGCAGCTGTTCTATTCTAACATGTACAATGAATTTGAGCAGTCAGCTATATATATACCACCTCACTATACACAAGGCTTATCAAGGCTAAATAGAAGCTGGTCGATAAAGAAGAAAAAAATATTCGTTCCACTTTAATAAGAGATCTAAACTCTTGATGTAATTAAAATAAAGTACATGTACTCGTAACATATCAATTTTAAAGTGAAACGATAATTTTTTTTCTTATCCACTATTCTCTTTTCTAAGTCTCTAAGTATTATTTTCTAGATTCATCTAATCCTCCTGATATTCATGTCTTTCCTCGTTGCTGTGGCTGCCATGGCTGTCGTCGTTACCGACTGAGGTGTCAAAGAAGGAACGAAAATAAATTTTTTTTATTTATGCAATACCAACCTGTTTCGAGGACTACCTACGCCTCGACGGACTTCTTCTTCTCCTTCTTCTTTTTCAGGAAGGATGGCGTCCTCAGGCCCTTCTTCTTCTTTTTCTCCTTCTTCGGCGACTCCTCGCTAACGCTCACGTCCTGCGACATGGAACCCTTAACATGGAAGGTCCCAACGGATAACCTTAAACCTCTTCATGCAACATGCAACCCCCTAACCAAACTCCATCGTCTCTTCACTAAACCGCCATTAAGATCTTCGGTTAAAAAGCCATTCTTTTTCATTTTTATATACTTTTTTTTTTGGTATTTAGTTATTTTTTTTTAATGTCTCTAGCTTGCTCTTTGCTTTGCTCCTTGAAGCACCATGCAAGATTGACTAGCTTCAATCTTTCTCCCAGAAAAGTTATATAAGGACTGAGCAGAAGTAAAAATGTAGATTCACACGAATCTCTATTCTGCATTATTTTCGCAGGTTTTGAATTTAATGGTATTACTTTGACTTTGTCCGAAAATAACTTTTTTGGTACAATTAAGTAATCATGGCTTTGGCACTGGCTCTTAGGCAAAATAAAACTGTATGTAATGGAAATACTAGCTGGTTTTTGTTTTTGATGAATTTCATATGACATTAATCCGAGGAATCGAAAAAGAATTTCTTTTCTTAACATTGATTTTTAAGAATTCTAATATACTTATCAAAATCCCACTTTTTTTTTTCTCGTTACAATTTTTCGATTCCGGATTGCGTAGATGAAGATGGAACGTGAGGACAAATATAATGTATATAATTAAATACAAGTAGAATACTAATATAGTAGTACACAGAAATATGATGATTATTGCAGGTCCCCAAAATTCGCCATAATTTACAAAATTTGACATGTCAACAAAATACCTTCAAATAAATAATTTTTAAGTTATAGGAATGTCAGCGATTTTTGGCAACTCGCACGTATGAATGACGTAAGATCGAGACGGTGAGTTTTGAATGGTGGATTGTAGATAGAAACATATATATATATATATTTGATTTTTTTTTAATTTTCAATACAAACCTCCTTGCTGCTCTGTGAAAACGTGCTGTGGTGCGCATCCGAATGATCGCCATTTACGGTGTTCTCTCCTGAAATTCAAAAACTGTATTAAACGAATTTTTTTAAATACAAAAAAAAACATTCATAAAAACAAAGAGAAAATGAGACAACCACAAGTGACTTTAATGCCCGTATATTGCCCCTCCAATTTACCATTAAATTTTCCATTCCCCTCGAAACCTCTTAATTCTTATAAAACAGAATAGTGAACCGGAATAAGGATCAGAGTAGGAGAAACATAAGCATGCAGACAGAACTCTAGGGAAATATTGGAAGACTTCCTTACCTTAGGTTAGTAAAGCTGACATTTGATTTTATACAGAATTCGCTATAGCAGCGTTAATTATTCTCATCCGTAATCATATATCAACAGCCACATAAGTGCAGTGATAAAGCTAAGTGATCAAAAAGAACAAATTTTCAAGTAATATCATATTTCTACATGATCGCGAAGCTCGAGAAGTCATTTATAATGTTCAATCGTGAAAATTGTACAATAAATAATAAATATACGATAGATATTCGTCAATTGAACATATAAAATTAATATCCACTAACACGATGGGTTCTTTTTGATTACCGCGTATATAGAATCAGTCGGTATACACTGAGGTGATAGAGAAGTACATGAGATCTGGAAATCGATTGCAATGTGAGGTTAGATATTTTTTTTTGGATAAACAAAAATTATTGAAGTGTCAAAATGCAGCAGACTCGTTGCAATCAATTGCGAGTAGAGAAAAAAATGTTAAGAGAAAAAATGATTGCGAAGACGTCAAAGAGAAGGACTTTAGGCGGAAATTGAAAGCTGAATTGAAACGTCATAAAAATCATTGAGCGACGTGAAAGCACGTGGTGATTTATTTGTTGTTTTGTAAATTATTGTCGAAAAAATTACTGTGAAACGTATCAGGCTATATTTTGCGATACATTCCTTGTTTATGGGAATTGAGTTTATGCAGGGGAGAAGCAAAAGCATCCCTTCTCTTTCACGACCGTGTAAAATCATTAAACATTTGAAAGCGTGCTGAGAACGATTCTTCCTTTTTTTTATTATTATTTTATATTGTAGAACAAAAAAAAGCACATTGATATTTGATTCGCGTTACAATAAAGCCGCGTATGTACAACGTGTGAATAATACGATATACGCCACTAGTGAAATATAATGGCAATTATTTTTGCGATCAAAGAATTGGTGGAGAAAGGAAAAAAAAAAGGTATAATTAATGTTAAGTGCAGAAATAATTAATAGTGGTAGAAAATGAAGTTAAAGAAAAGTGCAATTGTAGGCTAAATACAATTAGGCAGGTAATTTGTAATGCTTGGGATGAGATCAATGAATTTTTATGATCCGTGGATGCAATTACCATTACATTTTTACAAACGTTAACAAAATTACGTAATTTAACGAAAAATTAAAAAATGCGAATGTAGGCGGCGCGGCATTCGTTTTGTTGTGTTTTCGTCGTTCATCTTCGCTTTCAATGAAGGACGATGGTAGCGATTTAAAAAAAAAAATGAGTTGCAACGCATTTCGTAGAAAGTAAAAGTAAGTTTTTGTTACATGTTAATATTAACAATTATCTTTAGTTTTTGCCGATCGAAGAAGAAAACTCGGTCCTACGAATTTTCGAGTCGTCGAGAATTTTATGGCAAAAGTGAGAAGAATAAACGATTCACCTAAATTTCTATTGTGATTTTGGAGAATGTTTTTTTGTTAAACGAATTTTTCAAAATTGACTATAAAGGAATTGTTAATTTTGTAGAGAAAAAAAAGACGTACATTTCTTATCTACCCGTCACTCGATCCAATACGTTCTATTGGGTAAGGGACGTTTGCTGCCCCAAAGTGCTAATGTTTGAAATTCCAAAAAAATGTGGAAAACAAAGAAAGAAAGAGGATCCTTTTTCCTTCATGGCAAATGACCCTCTTCGCAATTTGGCACATCGCTGCCAACCGTGTCTGTCAAATTAATATTTGACACAATTTTATACAGAGTGGTGTCTTCGTATTTAGGTAACGGATTTAATGGCGAAATACTAAAACTGACGATGTCCAATTCACAGCGAACTTCAGATCGTTCGTTAATGGCTAATTGAGCTGAGTTATTGGTATGAGAAAGATTGTTATCATCGTTATCATTTAAAAGAGCCAATTCAAGCTTTATAAATTCTCGAGTATCGTACGAATACGTCATACAGCTACTGGGCTCTTCTTTAGGCTCAGAAGCCTCTTCAATGACATTTATATCTGAAGATTTTAGCCTCTTAGCAGTACAATGCATATTATTTGACACTTGTTCCCGAGGATCTTCGTCATTGAATTCTTCACAATTTTTCAAATTTGACAATGTTTGTCGTCTCTTCAGAGTCTTCCTTCTGTGATCTTCCTCTACGTTATTATCTATTTCATCTTCATCCATAACCAAACTTAAATTCTCTTCAGAATTTCCTGAAGAGTCTTCAATCGTTCTCGGTGGGTTCTTCAACACCTCAGAGTACAGAGTATTTGAAGATACGTCTGCAAAATTCAACGTAGTATCGCATTGTCGATCGTCGATATTAAAATTGATCATATCCGACAACGAGGAGTCTGACTTCCGGTTGAAAGTAAAAGAACCTCTACCAGTTTCATCTATGTTATTAGATACGTCGGCTTCGCAAGTCCTTTCAAAATCTTCATTCTCGATTTCGCTTACGTCGGATATCGTGTATGTCGCATCGAGTTTACCATCGGAGTCATCATTTTCTAAATCATCGCCATATTCCTCTTGAGTATCTATCGATTGACGTATTTCCGGATTTTCGGCTTCGTCGAGACATTCAAAGGTATTTTTACTTGTTGTACTTTCGGTTGTATTTTGCAACGACAGAAAGATGCTCGAATCTTCCTTGCACGAGAAATAATCCGTACCTTTTGAAGATTCGATGCTTATTAATGAATTATTAGACGCAGTCGTTTTTTCTTCTTCGCGATTCTCCTCATCTTCTTTCACGTTATCTTCAATAGCTTCACCAACAATGTCTTTGCTCTTTTCAATTCGATCTTCACTCTTTGCCGATGATACCTCGTCATCTTGATTGCAATTACTTTGATAAGATTCTTCATCAAGAATCTCTTCAGTGATTGGCGGAAGCTGTCCCGGTGAAGAATAATCCAATTTGTAAACTTCTAAGCAGCAAGTGCATCTCGTGCACTCGGCAAGGTGATCGACCTCTTCAAATTGCATGTAGAATAGTTCATCATCATTTACCATGTCTTCCACACCTTCGTTCTGAACAGCGTCTTGTTGTTTTTCGCCAATATATTCGATGAAGCAGAAATCGATTTTCTTTAAATTCTTCTCGTGGCTGTTATCAGATTTTGTGTCGCTATCAGACGTCAATTCAGTTTCAGCAAAATGATCCGAATTTGAAGACGTTACCTCGGTCGACGAAGAATCCAAAATTTTCTTTTCCTCGTCCACGGGATCCTTTCTCGATAAATCTACTTCCTTCTCCTTGATTGCTGACCTCTCGTATTCTTCGTTGATCAAGTGCTTCTCGAAGGACTCAAAATCAAAGCAGGTAAACTCCTCGTTGGAACTGTTCGTTGGCGATGGATTTTTCTGTATTTCAAAATTTAATTTAAACAAGTCATTATCGTGCCAATTTTGTGCCAGAGTAAAAAATTCTAAAACGGCCTCACCAGCTTTATTCTGTTCGTTTGTGTCACTTTCGGAGGTAGATGAAGATGATGGACTCGAATACGGTTTGCAATCGTCTTCTAAAGGTTTTTCAAAATTTCTATCCGGTAAATGATCTTGCTTACCTGCATCCTCAGATTGTGAATGATCACTGGCAAGAGTCAAGTCATTACACGAGTCAAAGTTATACGTTTCTGGTTTATCATTACTCATTTCATCAGTATATAGGATATCTGCTTCCAAATTAATCTCTGGAGTTTCAGTTTCAAGATTTTTTGACTCAATCTCATGACTTTCATCCAGAAAAATCTCTACGTTCACAAAGTTTATCGTACCTTCTGAAATATTTTGATTTTTTGATAATTTTACATCTAATTCCTCTTCGTTTTCCGATACCTCTGAACGATCAGACACGTTTACCTCGTCGTCTATTTTTTCGGATGACATTTTTACGTTGACGTTGGTCGATCGTTCAGATTGGTCACTCACTTTTGAAGACTCGTCATCTTCTGAAAAGTTGACATCAGCCATTACTTCTTCCGTTGGAATATCATCATTTTCGATTCTGAAACACTCTTGCATTACTTTCAACTCTATGTTGGCGGATTCCTTGACTTTTTTCAAGTCAAAAAACTCGCCAGACGTCTCGGATGTGGATTTGTCAAAATAGAATTTGTCTATCACGTGGTGAACTATTTCTTCGATGACGATGACATTCTCGGGGCTATTAGAAATATCATTAGCTTCGCCTGTATTCTTATCTACAATATCAGAAGAACCATCAGGCAATTCTCTTTCTTTACTTTCCTGAGATATTTCCTCAGGATTATCTTGAGACAATTCTGAGAATGAAGTATCTTTATCTTGTTTCTTGGAAATCTCTTCTGAATCATTTACATCTTCATTTGGGTCATAATCAGTTTCCAAAGTTTGTGCATTCTTGTAGTTATTGTTACCTTCCAAGCTGATTGTATTATCTTCTCTTTTAGTATCATTTTCAGAATACTCATCCATTATCAAGTATAAGGAACTACGAAGCATCATATATTTATCCTGTTGTTTATCATGTTCAGCTTTCGCAGACTCTATAAAGAATACAGGAGACTGCCTTGCATCATTAAAGTCAACAGGATCAGTGTTATTTCTTTCGATGTCATTATTTTGAATCGATCCACTAGTATCGAAAGGAAGTTTATCCACTATGGAGTGTACGATATCTTTAGAAACATACAACCCCATAATTTTATTCCTTACATAATTTTCAATATCCTGATTCTCACAACTCTGACAATTGATACCATAGACTAACCAGTCTACATCTGCAACAATCTCATCAACCAGCAGCGCAGCCTTAGACAAAATTTCTATATCCTTCAAATCAGCAATAATCTGATCAGCAGAGTGACTTATATCCTTAAGAAAGGATTCTTCTTCAGTGTCCTTTATTTCCCTGACAGTAGACGATGGCAATTCCAAAATGTCAGATCCTTGTTCTGAGCATGACTCAAAGGAGCTTTCGAACAAGTCTATGGTCCTATTAAGATCAAGACTGCCATCCGGTGTAGTATCACGACGAGTGCTAGTTACCAGGTCCTGCCAAATAAATTCCGAGACTTCGTCATGTATACTGGAACCTGCATCGCTCTTTGGAAGCTCTAAGTACTCATCCTCCTTGTTGGAACAGGTGTCACTCACTCCTGTGGGAGTTAGGCTGTAAATAAGACTCATGTTAGTTGAGTCCAAATTGTACTTAAAGGATATATCTGTTTCTGGCAGGATGTCCAGGCACATTTTGGTTGGTGTCAAATCAGCATTCATACTATTTATCACTTCTGTGATGCTGTCCTGCTTTTGAAAATCCTTTGCTGGGGTTTGGAATATATCAGAATCATTTTCTACCATTTTATTCGTGGATTCTTCAATGGCGCTACTGGATCCTTTCACTCTCATTTCAATAGAATTATTTGATGCTGAATTTTGTATACGCTCAAAGTGTACAATTTCTTTGATGATTTGACAATCATCCTCTTCGTTCACTGAATCGTCAAGTGGACGAATATCTGGATCATTTAGGAATTCCAAGTCATCCTTCAATTTCTCTAAACACAGAAGATTTATTTCGTTTCCTTCATGCGTTTCTACGTCTTGATCTTCCGTGAGCTCGATGCACTGAATATTTTCAGTATTGTCAGCCATAAGATTCTCATCATTTTCTAAACGTTCTAATTGATTAATGTTAATTTGATCGTCGTACCTTTTTTCGCTTGGACCTTTCTGCTCCACGTCGTCACTGACTAAGCACGAATTTCCATTTTCATCCAGTCGATTTTCACTGATATGCATTTCCTGCATTTCAACATCAGTGACAATTTTGTCATCGACATTTCCATTTTCAGACGTTCCATTCTCGAAAAATGATTTTTCTTCCATACCCGTAACTTCTGTCTTGTCTGTGTTATAATCAATCGCATTTATAATATTAACGTTCTTAATTATTTCAATAACTTCAGAAATCGACGAAGCCTCTGTGTGTGGAATTTTCAATAATTTCGTCGACTTTGAATTGTCACATATATTGCCATTTTTATCAGAGTTATTTGGAGCAGTTATAAGGACCTTTGAACTTTCAACATGTCGAATAGTCAAGTCGTTCCCATTTATAAAATTCTCCAACTTCTCAAATCCGTCATCTTGCCTTTCATTGGTCAGACAAACTTTATCCCACGACGAATACTTTTCCTTAGAATTCGCATTTTTCGAAGATTCAACAATTTTCAAAGGATCCTTCGCCTTCTTACAAAAATCCATATTCTCAAGTCGAACCTTTTCAACGAAATTCGCAACGGGTTCTAGAGTCACGGCGTAATCCACGACTTTAACAGTGTTTCCAGTATCATCCAAAGGAATGTCAATTTTCTCGACAAAATTAATCGCGACGTTATTACGAAGGGAACAATTCACTGCAATTCGATTACCTAACCAACTCTCATTCTTATTTTCCCCAGTAGATCTGCCAGTACGAGCGACGCTGCTAAAATCCTTATTACAAGTTTCCAAAGCTTTCCCGCCATCCACGCCAACAAAGTTCCCATCCTTGAAACGACTTTTCGCAAGCCGTTCAAAGTGCAAGACGTTTTCCTTAAAGTTCGCGCGATTCGTCAAACCGACCTTGTCAATATCACACTGATTCCCTTTCTCCAAGAAATTAGGTACGTGTTGAAAAGCCGTACGAAACCAATCGTCGGAGGACCGAGTTTTCCTCGCAAGAAATTTCTCGAAACGTTCTTGAACGGCCGAGGGCGTAGGTATCTTCGTTTTTTGAAAGTCGTCGAAAAAGGCTCGTCTCAGTGCAAGATGGCGTTTGGGCTTGGGTGGCACAGGTGGTCGTTGAATGGCACGCAGAGTATCATAACGCGTGCAACGTAACGCTGGTGAGTTTGTGATTTCAGTCAGGATGGGTGTCATGCGTTCAGCGACAAAAGCGCTCCTAGCGACCTCTAGACGGGGCCCGTCGCACGTTAAATACGACCTCTCGAAATGCGAGATTGTGCTGCCGCCATTAATAGACTCGAAATTTGAATCCTCGTAGCCAATCGTCCGCTCTTCGTTATGCCTTGCAAATATTAAATTGGCACGTTCGAGAGCTCTATAGTATTCTGGACGGGGCCCGTCGTAGTACTTATCACTGCTGCAGCTGCTTCTACGAGAATCTGCAACCACATTGGCCAAACACACCTCAAACATGCAACGCGATTTCTCCCACGTCATTTTCATTGGTAACATCCATGTCTTACTACTCAAAAACGTCAATGCTGTCAGTCACGAGTCGCTCGAATTATGCGAGTAAGCCAATCGTTAAAAAACTTTCCTTCTATCATACAATCAATAAATAGTATTCCGAGCAAATCCTGACTTTGACACTCTCAGGGATAGAAGCTGAACAATCTCCAAGCAATGCGTCTCTCTTTTTCTTCTTCGAAGAGAAAGAGATAGAAGCCCCTTTGAAAAGCCACCGAACGAGAAGCATTCAAAAATTACGTTACAGCCAATTTGTCCATTAACTTTCAGCCAATGAGCTTGCAAATATCTTACCTCGTCTGTTGAGATCGTTTCGTGGGTCAATCGCCGTGCGTCGCATCTCGTTGAGGAACTCTGTAGTCGCATCCACTGGATTTCGAAAACAGGACAACAAACACGTGCACGTAACAAGGGTAAAACAATATTTTGAGGATATCAACTAATTATAAATTATGCCTTAAGTATTCTATTTCCCTCGTATACTCGTAGCATGGATTACTAGCGGTCCAACGGTACAAGAACGTTGGACGTGGAAAATAGGAAAAATGTATAAAGTAATTCAAAAAGTTAATCTTCTACTACTTTTTACCTTCAAATAACTCTTACCGTGTAAAATACGTGTTACGAAAGTGACATGCGTGTAATTAAAGAGAAGATAATAACAACGACAAAAGCATTACGGTGAAAAAAAATCTTTCAAAATGTAAAACTCTTCGTTTCTATCCCGGTTCTTTTTTTTTTTTTCCAAATTTATTTATCTTGACTTTAAGCAGCTCACCTGGCTTTTTTTGCTGAATTACAATTTTTTGACTTTGTTCCTCAGACTGGATCCGAAACTGCTGTACAAGTGGAGTTTCCCCAGACACCGCCGTCGACTCTGCGTCACAAACCGCCGCCATGCTCATGCAATTTTCAACTCATGCATTCTTTTCACATATGCTGTCTTTACCATAGTGCAACCCTGACATGCAATATGTATGCACGAGGCACGAGAACCTTCTTAAAATGTCGTCGCAACAGCAACGTAATTGCGAATGACAAACTTCATCAATGCGACATAATTGAATTGAAGTCTAATACGTAAAAAAAAATGTAGCTATCTGGTACATACAACAATATCTAAGTGGAGAAAAATGATAGTTGAATTGTGATCATGAAGATACATGACATCGGACTATGTCGGGTAGCTTTTCCGATTAGAAAAAGAAAAATACTTTTAAAACTCTTGCTGCAATACTTTTCAGTTTAAAAGATAGCAAGTTCGTCATTCAGACATATGAAGCAACTCGTGCAGACAATTTGTCACCAGAATGTACCAAATAAACGTGTGAATCTACAAAATCGTGCAGTGCCTATAGCTAATAAGAAGACAGTAATAAAGTAAATGAAAAAGAATACAAGAACGAAAAAGGGCTGCTAATAGGTCAATTCTAACAAGGAATAAATATTAGACTATTACTAAATCTCTAGAAAACGTCGATGCTATTCACTGACAATAACGAATGAGGTAACAAAGAAACTAAATGGTCCAAATCATTTTAACAGGAAATCGTCGGCTTACCGTCACTCAGAACGACTTCCGGTTGACTCGGCGCAGGCACCTGTTTCGTTTCTATCCGTAATACTCGTGGTTCTGAAATGCACGAACAAAGATGCAATAAGTAAATGTACAGAAAAAAAAAATCAGTTTCTCTCTCAATAGATACAGCAGCTACGACCAAAAGGAAAGTCCAAATTTACTAACCGTCCCTGCTCTCCTCTTCCGTTTCCGATGTCACAGAAACCGGCGATTGTATCGGACTCTTGGCAGTACTCGACTCGTGTGTCGCACGACTTACATTGAAGGACGACAAGGCCTCGGATTCGGATTGCGATTCATCGTCTGTTACAAATAACATTGACATATTTAAAGAACGTTCCCTATAGATATACATTTAACATAAAAAATCCTCCAATAAATTCACTAACAAGGATCGCCCTTTTGTTTTCGCTCAATATCCTTCTTGTATTGGTCGAGTTCTTGATCTGTGATGGCGTCGAAAGGATTCTTGGCATAGGGCGTCTTGTAGACCATGGCATTGTGTTGGAATCCTCTTTGAATGATACCCTTGCTGGCAGCTCCAACCAAAACGACTTGTTCGCCAGTACCACTGATGGTAGCATCCTTGAAGAGAAATAATACTGAAGTCAAATATTCATGAAACGTGAAAAGCGTGTATTTAACTAGGTGAAAAAATCAGTTCAGTCTTACCTGCATCTTCTTGGCCTCGTCCCACGTGACGCCTTCCAAGATATGAGACTGCGGTCCCGCCGAGATTTTGTCTGCTCTGCGATAATCCTTGATCTGGTTAAAGAAAGCGAAAGAACCATAAAGAAAATAACGCATGAAAGGCCTCCCTACGGTTTGATTACCTAAGGTAACAATGATCCAACGAAATGTAGTGATCAGTTTGATTCATTTATTTGTATATGCAAAGACATCGCGTCTCTTTACTTACCTGCTGCTGAAGCTGCTTGAACTCCTTTGGATTGGTATTCTTCGGCACGAATTGAAGAGCACTCTCTATCTTGACTGGTGTGCTGCTATGGGTCGGCGAGCCATCTGACACCCACTGCACACAAAACCAGAACACGTTAGCCGTACAAGATCATAAAAGGAATCTTATAGCGACCCCACTATCGTTTCTTTTTCTTTGAGAATTTCTCTTCTATTTCAATGTATTAACATTACTTTGTTCTTTTTTTTCCTCAAGGGAAGTCGCTTAAGATACACTTATGAAAAATTCAAATGCGAATAGAGCAACTCTCGTATTTAATGTGTGCCTGACGTTTTGGTTCTACTCGCGGCAACGATTGGGTTTCTCTCAAGAGAAAAAGACTGTTTCAATCGATCATACGAATACAATTATTGTACAATGTTGTCAATAGAACTGAGCTACTGGTTGTTTGGTATATATATATATATTTTTTTTTTACTTACAAATTCAGGACGAGCTTATTCAGAGTTTAAATTCTGTATACTGAGAAAATGATCGCAAAATTATATAACTTCTTTCTCCGACATTCGCAAACGAACTTTGGCAAAGATCTGGTTTTGTGGATGCAGTGGATGCCGAGCGAGACTTTCTTTCTTTACTTCTATTTCACTATTTTTGCTCTTTTTCTTTTTAATCTCGGATCTACAAACAGGCACACATTCATACGAAACGTGTGTACTCATGAGTTTATAATGTTTTCCGTGTAAGTGTGTACGTTTTTTCTGATAGTTTTCGTTCCTTCGTCTTGTGTCGTTCACGTGATTAATTAAAACTTAATTAGTCTAATTAGGAAACGTAGCGAATGTTATTTGCATCGCATTGCGACCCTTTCACACGCTCTTCAAACGTAAGACTTCAGAATACAATCAACCGGTACAAGAAAGTATAATAAAAAAAAATACTTTTACTTAATACGTGTGAAAGAGACGATCCTAGACTACATTTATTTGCGCCAAGCAACAGCAATGAATCGCGTTGATGATAAAAATAAAAGAATGACTAATGAATTTTCGTTAGCGAAAACCGACAATAGTCACGACTGTCACAGACAAGCAATAAGTTTTTAAACACAAAGCAGAAAAAGTGAACAGCAAAATTATTTTTGACAGCAGATCAAAGCAGCTACTGTCTCCAATTATTTTGTATTATCACAAGACTCGGTCAAATCTCGTGCCAAGTATTCACACATACTGTACAGCCATATTGAACAAACGTTGACAGATTTCCATATGCATATTTGTATACGATTCAAGTAACACGACATAAAGTTACACGTGGCAAATATTACAATTTTTGTATGATAAGGAAATGATAACAGAAGATAGTAGCGTCTATGAAACAAGTTATAATGGTGAAGATCATGAAGCTAACTTCAAGGCAATAGGAGTAATGAGTAATTTGAAGAAGCGGCAATGTCCAAGCCCTAGGAAGATACCGATGCTTTTCTCTTTAAAACCTAAAGGACTAATCACCGAGATGAGTAGCTAATACTAAAGGCATATGATGTATGTACAAGTAAAAAGAGAAATATGAAAAATCAGTGACTTAGTTTGAGATATCGTTCCAAGAGGAAAACGTGGGCTGAGATTTACCTCCTCTGCGTTTGCATCCACCCACTATAAATGAGAAAAAAAAAAAGAAGAAACAAGCCATAAATGGCGACATTAGAAAATAATTAATACAGAAGCTATCGAATAATCTCTAAAACTAATCTCCTTTCTGTGCCTTTTCTTTAAAATCCTATATTCTACGCGATTAAGTTTTGTCTCTGTCGGTTAAAAGAGATTGGCAGCACGAATTTTCATAGTCTCCCTCTCTCTTTACTCCGTCAGAAATTAATCTACCTCCAGCGTTAATTATTTATTTCAATTATATTTTTGTGACTCGTCTTTGGATCTATGTGTTTGTGTATTAAATTCCGAGGCTCACTCTCACACAACATACGGCATGCCACACAGTTTAAAAATTCCCGCGCAAATGATCCCTTTTACGTTTGACGAATGTACCTTTATTTGAACATCAAGAAGCTACAGAAGGAAACAAGTCGTTGATGTCTTATGTTAAAGTTAAACGGTATACGAAAGTGCTGAATAGAAATAATCAATTTATGCTTTCACTACAATTTCTTTTTTTTGTCTGCCTCGGATATCGAGGCGCTTACGACTACGACTTTACTTGTACGGTCGATGATTATTCGTTGAGGGAAGACAAAAATAAACAAAAATTATTCAAGCGCAAAGGATCATCCTTAAACATCTGTACTTCGCGTGGCATGGTCAGAATTAAAAGTAGCGATAAAACAGTCGAAAATAATAATACATTCAACATGATTCGGTTACAGCTTCGAAGGACAAAAATCATAGAGGAAAACAAAACAAAAAAAAAACTAATATTTCATGGCATACTGAATTCTCACTATTGTATAAACTGTAGACTATTTAACGCGAGATATACAGCTCCTTTATAAATCCTTCGCTCTGTTATCCCCGCATTTTTCACGCGAGTATATAGTAAATGCTTATACGGGAGTGAATAAGAGTGCAGAATGGTCGAGAAAAATTTTCCAAAATTGAGAACGAGGCAGTGTGATATATTTTTTTTTTGTTTAATACTACGAGAAGTATGGATATCGGTGGGAACATTTAAATCGATAAAAAAAAACGTGTTAGTCAATGGATTAAAAATAATAATTTTTCTTTCTAGATAAATAAAAGTAACACGTTGGAAAAAAAAAACTCGACTCGATCATTCTGCATAATTCATCATTGCACGTGTTCACTGTATATTGATATTATTAACAATTAACAAAGCCCTACTTCCTAATGCTTCGCTTAGTATCTGCTCTACGTGGTTTCAACCTTTTGATCATTTTTTCGGATATGTTGGAATGCCGTAGACTGGAATGCGACTGGAATGGGCGAGGTGTAAAATGATTTTTTTTTTAATAAAAAAGAAAAAGATCAAAAAAATATCAAGTCAAGTACAAGTAGATTGTACGTGGGAAATTAATGAAGTTTGTGTAAAATAAAAAAATAAAAGGAAGAAACTAAGTATCGAAAGAGAAAATATTGGCGAGAGGGAATTTACGTATTATGCAAAATCCCTAATGCTCCTCCTCGTCTATTATACGTGACGTACTTCTAGCAGGCTATAAGGTAACTATAGTACGTATATATGCGAAACGTATTACATGTGTTTTTGCTTAGGTGTTAGCCTTAATATTTACGCGTGGATAAATGTTAAATTGCAAAGCACGTGTTATGTCGTTTAACGATATTGTACTATCTCTTTTTTTTTCTTCATTTCGATAATTTTCTACCTTTTTCTCACTCGTCATCCTCGTTCAGTAATTAAGGAAACACGTAGACATCTCAATAGATTATTCATATAAGACAGTAACACACGACGGGTTGAAACGTTTAATTAGAAATTTGTCGCGTTAAATGTTCTCTCGAGGGTTTTAACTCGCGCTATCGATATTGTATTATTTGTTAATATTATCATCCGTGTTGATTATCATTAAATAAATTCATCAGTAGATAATTGAACGGCGGACGGGCGAACGACGAGTCGATAATTATGTAAGGAGAAGAGATAAACAGTAAAATTTGTTTCTTCAAACGTTGCAACTAGCATCATGAAATAATCAACGTATTATATTAAGTAGTGTATTAATATCGATTCGTCGTTCGTAATGCTGTATCGAGTATAGGGCGAAAATGTATGCTTGTTGTAAATTTCAGTTTTTTTTTTTTTTTTTCAAAGAAAAAAAAGAAAACGAGGAAGAAAATTCGCAAGACCCTGAAACCCACTTAACTCTCCTCCTTCTTATTCTCAAAAGTAATGACTTCTACCTTGGTGATCTTCTTCGGATCGGGCGTGCCGGTCTCGAGGATTTCGACTTTCTGGTAAACGTTTGGACTATTCAGCCAGCGCGATCTGTCGGTACCCTTGCGGCCGCCTTTCCATAACCTGGTAAAAATGTAAAGAGAATAAAGATCGTTGATCGTCAATTACTCCGTTTAAAGATGTCGGTTATTCATACGTGTAAAAAGTTTTGAAAAATGTAAAATTAACAATGCCAAGGATGCTTACCCTTGCTTGTAGAGTTCCTCTTCTTCGAGCAAGTAGCCCAAAGAAGATACTGCTGGGGGTACCTCCACGTCGTTTCGTGGTCTTGGAGGTTCGCCCTTGACCAGAGGATGTCTGTAAATGTAACCGGTGCGGAAACCCTGAAAAAGAAAGAAAGGATTGATTTTATAGTCAACAATGTCATCTTGTATCTCGATTGCTCTCGATTTCCTTGAGAGCCGTCACTTCTGATCTTAAGCACTGGGATTGTTGCTTTCATCAATAAAAGAATATTAACACGATCCAACTCACCGCGTTGTCGAGCATTCGCATGAGCGCTTCGAATTCAGTGCCACCGATTCTCCATCGTTTCTCGAGTTTCTCAGCAAGCGCCGCAGAGTCTGCAACGGACGCCTGTTGCGGTACGGGCGACCTTCTGGAGGCGTCGAAGATGGCCTTCCTCGACTCTTCAGTTACGAGATTGAGGTTCTCGAGTCCAGCTGGCATGAGCTTCAGTTGCGTCTCGCAAGCCATTACAGTGTTGTAAACGTTAAAGAAAGCCTCCTCGACAGTCTCGCCGCAGCATAACGCACCACGATTCGTGAGGAACATAACCTTGTTTATGGGACCAAGATTCCTCGTGATTTTTTCACGCTCCTCCGGCTCGAACGTTCCACCTATGTACTGATGAGTGCTCACTTCGCCAATCACTATGCTCTCTTGTCCGAGAGAGAGTAGGCCACACTTCAGAGAAGAGACCTGCGACACATTGAAGGTTAATTAAAAGTTCCCAATAAATAATCAATCAATAACATACAAGGGCTCGCAATCAATACACATTCAATGTGAAACATTAATACTTTTTCTGATGCCAGTCGTGCATTTTAATTAGTAAAAAAATATTAACTCCTCAAAGTTTCAGATCAACAAATGACAACACTCACAGCTATGACGGACGGTGTGGTTATGTGAACAATGCACTTGATATCAGGTCTCGCAGCATGTATCGTTGAATGCAACTGGAATCCAGTTACGTGGACCCCAAAATTCGTGGTGCCCTGCTCAACCACTGCACCTTGCATATCGACCTTGACCAGACTGGAAGCGGTGACCTCGTGGTACAGCAGTCCATAGGGATTAACCAAGAAATGCTCCTGATCTTGATTGAGTCTAGCAGTGATGAGACTACCGACACCCTGAGTCCATCCATAAAGATCAAGGAGTCTGAAGACCGCCGCAAGCTTGCACCGAAGCCTCTTCTCACCCTTGGCGTATCCCATGCTTTCCACTCCACGAATATCATTGATCGGCACCACGCAGTTTGAGTCTGAAATACAATGACTCGATCAGTAATGGCTATTCGAATCTTCATGCATAACAAGAACAAAGAAAATACTACTTTTGAACACACTGGTGTTGAATCGAGCTCCTTGGCCACCCATAATGTCAGAGATCTGCTGCAGCAGACCGGAAGGTCCGGCGCCATCTTTCATTTGAGTCTCGATGATGCGTTCCAGCTCTTCTCTGAAGAGTCGCGAGTTCATCATCATCTCGACGCGCTTCCTCCTTTCCATCTCTCTCATGTCCTGAAGCAAAAGAGGAGAGACGATATTTCATTAAAATTTTACGCTGACAATTTTCTCATTTCTTTCTTCTACTCACCGCGTCGATGTCAGCCGGTCTCATTTTGCTCTTCTCTTCCTCCGTCAGACCGTCGACGACTCCGTTGGTGTGCGGCTCCGAGAGCTCTTGCTGACTCGTGTCCGCCATCCTCGAGCCTCCCCCAGCTAACACCAACTGAAACATTCGTTAAGAGTCACAATCGAACGACTACCATACGAGTAACATTGAATTTTCCATATATAGGACACTCGAACAGATGCTAATACTCGAAAGTGCTCGACCTTCCGTCTAATTCTGGAAGTTCGATTGGCGCTTATCGTTCAAGCAGTGAAAATAATTCAGAGCTCAGTCCTGCCAGATTTTAAAGCCTGCTCGTTCGCTAACCCACAACAGTTACTATTTCAATCTTTCCAACGAAATTCACAAACTCACCAATCCTTCCTCAAAATCCTCCATCATATACGGATAATTGACTAAAGCATTAAAAATCGCCTGGTTCACGACATTCGCGCATAAAGTCAAGTGCAGCATATCGCACGGCAGCCACACAACACGAAATCTCCTTTTCGCGGTGTTCAAAATTCAAATTCCACGCGGCTGCCTACTTATATCTTTACACACGCAAACAAATTGTACAACCAATCGTTATCGGCTACCAATAACAGTGCGTACGCGGCATTACGTGACTATCGGGGAGACCGAAATAAAGGCAATTTACAAAATCGCCCGAGCGATCCGCGGTGTCCCACTTTAACAAGCTCGAACTTCTATTTGCCAAGCTGCGCCACGAGGACGTTAATTCCTATCGATGTCACCTGCTACGAGGATATTAAAATTTTATTATTCATTGCGCAACACCTTATAGGCCTGCTGCACGCGCACATGCTCGACTGCACAGCTGTCAACCTATTACCTACCTAGTTTCTCAATAAAAAAAAAATTACCCGATATTCCAATCGAGCAAATTACTTTCAATAAAATACATACAGTCTTACGAGCGTCCCGTTAATAAAAATCAAAATGTACACCGTGACATCCAACGACTCGTAATACTACTGTGATTGCACTATTGCGCAATGTCTGGTAAGCCTTGGCAAGTGATTCTGAATGAAACAGGCTGGATCGTACTTAAAAAAATCAATACGAATAATCACTCCTCGCGCAAATTCACCAGTAAACCTACGACTGCGAACATTCTATAGTCTGTGCGCGATAACTCGTTACCGAATCAATCGCAACGATACTTTCGTACAAAGGACGCGCCGGCACGAGAGTCCACGCGAGAAATGTGAAACGCCCAAAAGCTCTGCCGGTAACCTGAAAGCCCACCAAGAGCTTTGGCCAGACTAAACTAGCCGATAAGACACGAAGTGAAGGAACAAGCAGCATCCTTGGCAATAGTTTCTACTACATCGAGCTTACGTAACTCCTGCGGCGCTCCAGACCTGCCAAACAAGACGTCTACGCCGGGAAGTTCGAAATTCCCTATGCAGTTAAAAAAAAGAGGGCGACACCGACGAACAATATAACAGAGTATAAAGGGTCGATTTTTTGTCATTTTCTTTTCTCCTTCACAATGATCTTGTGGCTCGTGTTAAGAAAGTAGGCTTTTCTCTTGGTCGACACTCCCAAAGTGACAATTGAAGGTTGATTCGAGGCAAAACGAATTCACACCGATGCGTGACCTCGCGTCAGAAACGGTCGACGTAATCGGGCGACGTATCATTTAGCACGGTTCTAGATATTACGCAATGACGATGACGTCACCGAGTGTCATCGTACAAATCCGAGTGGGACTTTTAACATTGCTTTCATGTTTCTCCCACCTGGTGTAACGTGTCACGTTGATACGCTAGAAAAAAATGAATATCCATGCAATTCCATAGCTTGTACATACCCGAGTGCGAAAAAATAAAAAAAAAAACGTTTTTACGTGGAAGAAAAAAAAAACATTCTTTATATCGCATCGATCGACCAAACAGGAAAAATAAAAAAATAAAAAAAGAAATGCGTGAAAATTTAATCGCAAAAGCACCTTTCACTGGGTTCATTGATACTCTGCTAGTTTCATTTGATTATACGACTGGCTCGTTTGCATAAGGCCAAGTAAATGCCAGGAGGGGTTTCTAAGACGACCATTTGAAATTACGAAACGTTTACTCTAGATTGAGGACGCGAACATTTAACGGCACTGCTCGTGAGCCGTCGGGCAATTCCGGCAATTGACTTCGCCGTGCTTCTTCCGACCACGTTTCCTTCGTGTCGCTGCAGACCGCGCGGATCGTCCGCTAAGCAATTCGTATTGACAAGTTCCAAGCGCCTTAAATACCTATTTCGTATTTTACACGCGCACGATCGTGTATAACGCATCGATTACTTCACGTATCTGTGAACCCAAACAGAACCTCGCTGTAAGACCTTATCTTGGCTCTTCTGAAGAATCTCTTATCTAAACGGTTAACGATTACAATAAAAAAATAAGAAAAAAAAAAAAAAAACGTCAATGTTCCCAACAAATCATCAAAAACCACGGCTATATCGTTTTCTCGGGTCAATTGGTAGGAATTTTTGTACATTTGTTTACGTCGATCGCGCGATAACCTTTGGCAATTCTCCACGCGAGATAACAACTTTATGAATACCATGTGTCGAAGGTGACACCAGATTGTATTCCTCTGTCATATATATATATATATATATATATATATACACATACGTTTAACAGTATTATTCCCGCAAATCGTGGTAACCGGATAGCATAATTTTATTAATACATTTTCTTCGTTTAGACTTGGACAAGAAATAAACGAGTCGCGCAGTAACGAGATCCGAGAGACAACAACACCGGGACTTCCTATGGCTTTGATTTTCCATCCGGGCGACATCAAATCGCCGTAAGCTCCTTAAACCCGACCCCCCGCGTCCTCCTCCTCGACCCCACAAACCCACCTCGTTATAACCGTCCTCCGCCGTCATCCCCTTTCGCCAGCCACATATAACCCCTTTAAGCACCCTTTCAGCCATTCGATGTGCCGCGTGCAACCTTCGACCAATATCAAAACAAAGCGTCACCCACTACGCCTTTTACTAACCCCAAATTATAAGAGGCCTTCGGTACCAGGAGCTACCCTGTGTCAATTTCAACTTCCGACGACAGTGCTGCCAATCCCGACTCTTATAGGAAGTTGCACGTCAGACACGAGCTTGAAAAAAAAATTACCTACGACTTACGCGCGTTGCGTAACTCTGGGTAATTTAATAACGCATGTATAACAGATAAAATATTTTGCCTCTGTGTCCGATTAATCGGCTTGAAAAGGGATGATTGATTTTGGGTGTCACGAATATAGTTAAAAAAAAATATTGAATACCTCGGGTTAGTGACGTAACGCGGATCAATGATCATAACAATAGTTCCGTCCGACGACTGCCGCGACTTCTGTCTACGTTCTCGCTACTCGTTCACCGTCCTTGTCTCTCCCGTTACCTCGTAGCGTATTTCCGTCTCTGTCATTTATTCATTTCGCACGAGTAACGAGCCAAGTACGGTGTTTGGGGCAGATCGAGGGAGTGCGGAGAGAGAGGGACAGGGTGGGGGTAGAATCGATTGAATGTAATTTGGACGAAAGGGGGTAGGTGGGGGGATGGTATAAAAAAAACAAGAAATACCAAGACCCGCGCCACCCTCGATTCTCATGACAGTCTGAAGTAGCAACTCGACGAATGTTGAGAAGAAAAAAAGGGCGCTTGGAATTGTCTCACCCTGCGGGCGAGACTGTATAAAATATTTGCACAGGGTGAGAACAGGAAAGATGGGAAGGAGCGAAAAGGAATTAGTCAAATTCGAGTCACTGGATATTCAAAAGTGTCCACCGACGTGCGCCGACGACTCGTCGAGAGTCCAGGTTTATTTTCGGCGCACGCCGAGCGCGACGGTAGCGACAGAAATCCCAAGAGCGAGCGAGCGAGCGAGCGAGACACAGAGGACAAGTAAACAACAGAGACGCGACCAGTAAAGCTTATCTCGTACCAGCTTTGAGTTAATTTTAGATGCCAATATGTAACCATTAATAACGGCGTCAGTCAAGAATGCAAATAAACCCAAGTATATTTCCCCCGTACCCTGTCACTGCCAACCATGGCCGTTGGTTATCTCTGTTTTCTCTCAGCATCGCGCCATAGCTTTCTCTCAATTTCTTTGTCCGTGATCTATCGTCTCTCTCGCTCTCACAGTCCTTAATAATCGGTTGCGCGCGAAGGACTAGCGAGAAAAGAGATGAGAGACAGGTGGCGCCACGAGCACCGGACAAATAGGTAACAAATAAAAGGAGTCAAAAAATGAGTCAAAGAAAAATTAACAAAAATCCAAGAAAACCAAAAACCAACTCTTATTACGTTATTTCCCAAACACCAAGGGATCGATAACTCGAATCACCGCGTAACCCTCGTTTCAGTCCTATAAAGTTTCTCTATAGCTTCCGCATTCCTCCACGCGAAGAATAACCAATATTATAAAAAAAAAAGAAAAAAAAAAGTCCGCAAAGCGTTCGGTGGGACTTTTTAAAACAATATATCTCCATACCAAAGACTGTACAGTTATAACTCGGGAATATTTGGAGCGTTAAAAGTCCGTTAGACCAAGAACAGAATAAACTCTTGTTCAACGCGGCCAACCAATTCTCATATAGACTCTTACTCTATGCCTGTAGAGACCGACGGCAATGAGATACAATAGTATTTTTTCTTCGCTCACCAATAGCTTTCATATACGTATATACATATATATATCGAGCTTAACGTCCGTATCGATATAGACGATAATACACGCATATATATAAACCGTAACTAATTCCCATGCAAACAGCCACAAAAATGTATCTCGATAAAATCATGAGAAATTTTATACACAATTAGCAACTGTTATAAAGATTTTTTGCATAATCAAGTAAATTCGTCACGGCCAAGAAACAAGTCACCCGAAGCATCCATCTATCGGTGATCTAGAGAAGCATCGACCAGAGACGGTATATCCAAGTCCCGTTTACAAAGCTGCCAAACGATTATATGCTCGGACAGTGTTAAAAGCGTGTTAAGTAAAAAATTAAGCGATTCCACAATCAGCAAAAAAAAAAATTATCACACCGAACGTGGGAGAGTCAAAGTTAGGGGGATGAAATTAAAAAAAAAAGTCATACCGGAAGTCTGTAATTACCATACCCGTCGTATCCGGTCTCTTTAAGCGTTGATAACGACCCACGCAAAGTCTTGCCTGTTGCGTGGGTCAGTTTGCCGAGAGCGAATAATGGCTCGAGGCCAAAAAAAAAACAGAGACAATACGAATTTTACGTATCATCAACCGGCGAGCGACTCGTCGTGCCAGAATCGAATAGGCAAAATGCTTGGCGATACTCGTAACGTATACAGTCGTCAAGTGTATAGGGAAGTTGCCTTTACTAAGCAGACTGTATAAGACGGTAAGCGTCAGTGTCAATATGGAATTGGCAATGATAATATTCGATGACGCTAATATTCGGCAAATGGACCGTAAACAAGCATAACGTAGCATGAAAATGAGTCACGAGGTACGGCGCTTTTACATTTCTCTGTCTATCCGTCTACTCTCGTCTCTCTCGCTCTCGTTGCGCCTGACTGTCTTTTCTCCTTGTCGCGCACATTGTCAGCTGCGCTTTGCGTACCTACGGTAAATTTAACAATTGTGCAATAATGGCTCGTGCACATTGAACCACAGTGCAGCCAACGAGGTACGGTAAGACGTGATATGATTTTTGCAAAATTTGTTTGCCGATTAATAAAAAAAAGTCAAAAATCACTTCACGTCGATTTACAACGAATTGATTAGGATGTATCGACCGATCGTAACTCGTGATCGGAATAGATTGCTTATCGGTAACATATAGGTTGATTGGACATGCGATTACCGAAGATTTGTAAAATTGAGACAGAGTCGGGAGACACGAAAGAAAATGTTACAATATTGTATTTCGATTGACATAGGCAATTCGTGTTGTCGTGTATCCTGCTGTACAGGCGAGGTACAAATTTATTTTTATTCGAATTAACAATCATCGAGATTGATCACCGACACTCGTGGCGGCTATAATAACGTGTTATTTACACGTGGATACAAGTCGCTTATCGGAATGACGAAACAGGGTTTATCAGTTTTGACGACTAACAAGAGAGATAAGGGTCTCGTTCGATAAAGAATCATACTCTTTGCACTTACTGTACGCGAGGATATACTGGATGTGTTACATTGTAATAAAAAGTGTATAAAGAGATAGAGGAAAAGTGTCTGAGACGGCATTAGGAATAACACGGTCAAAAAATGTACGTCGTCTCAGACACGTTTTCCCTACTACCTAGCAATTTGTGATTCTGACCTTGAATTTCCATGTATTTAAAAACCAAGCATGCAATACGATGACTAGAAAAGAAAAAAAGATTAAATGGTTGTATTAAAAAGTTGAAAAATTAATCGGCAACTTTCCCATAAGGTATGACATTGTTGCAGTGTAAATCGCGACAGTCGGTTTAACATGAGAAGAATTATTTGTAGGTTAAGCTTTAAATTGTTGAAAAAATAAAAAATATTAGTCAGTACGTGAGGTCGGATTGAGATGACGCCTACGTACGATGTGCTGTGCCATGCTGTATCGTGCAATAACAAGATGGCTGTGGATTCGTATTAGGCTCGAGACACAGCGCAGGCTAGGAGCCATCGTGAATACGAGACGCGTACCTAAATGCGATTGACGAATAAAAGCTAGTCGGTCTGCTAGGAGAGCATCAGGCGAGGATAGAATTATCGTGGAATGCGAGTGATGCAAGGGCGACACATGATAATTAGATGAGTCGCGATAATTGAACGTAAGTGGGCTAATTTCGAGCGCCTACAGATTCGTGCATTGCGAAGGATAGCTTAAAGGTCTGGCGAGACGCCGCGAGGTTGCAGGACAGTTAAGAAAAAGGAGTCGAAATGAAAAATAATAAAAAACGAATTTTTCATGCTAAATAAAAATGACGATTCTTACTGCCGCGATGTGTTACACATGGCACATATGGCACATATATAGCTATGGTACATACATATATCGTACACAGAGTCATCGTGGTACAGAAAGCAATGTACAGCTGTTCCGCAGGTAGAGCGGTCCTGTCTAGGTGACTCTTATGCCTTGAAAGCCATAGGAGAGTTGGCCCCTCGCTTTTCAGAGAGCAAGAAACGTCGCCGACCTATGTGCCGTAATTAACGGGAAATCCATAGCGAATGTCAATATGGGATTTACAGCGCTACTTTTTTTCATCGACGATTAGTTTCCTCGTCTGGAGATCATTAGAGGCGTCATTACATTTATTTTACTTTCCGTCTTGGAATTCAATTCGGATTCCTCGTCTTATAAGGCAGCGAGGTGGTACGACGAGCCTCGTTATCCGGAAAGCATCGAGGAGCAGCCGAACGTATTTTCTTCCACGAGGATTCCTACGTTCAGCTACGCCGCCTTGCAGTCAGGTAAATGGAACTTTACAATAGCTCGTGATCAAGTCAAATTATTGCCTACGTGGAGCAGATAAACACAATTGTCGGTATGATTAACGGTGACAGGCTGTTACGTCATTCTCAGAACAAGAACAGCTCAATTCGTTAAACGCGCTCATACGCGATATTTATTAATTATACATGATAATCAATCAGTATATTTATTATAAAGACTCGTCAATGATATTCATACGTACGAGACTGGTTTAGCACGTTTGCCCGTTAATCATGAATTTTCCAAAATCCTCATACAGCCCGATAAATGCACAGTAACAACGACAGTAACAGATAAAAAAAAAAAAGTCGTCCACGACTTGACCCTTACCCTAGAAATCGTTATAAGGGTCTACGGGTGCATTGACAGCGAGCACGTGTCGTTTGACAGTTACCGCAAGTATTCAAGGAAGAGCAATTTGACGTCTGTCATGAGTAACGCCCGAGTCCTATGAGTAATCGAGAAAGAAAAAACGAAAAAGAGAAGAAAAAAGTCAGTAAGCAAAAAAAAGAGTGCAAATAGCACGTTGAATCGAGGAAGTGACGCGGTCTTGAACTCAGTCATGCCAAGATGACAGTTAGTTGGCAATGACTGCGAGCAGTCGTGTCCAGTGAAGTAACGAGGAGGAAACGTAGTTTGCTTCCCTCTTTTATACGTCGTGGTGAAACACAGCCCCTCCACCGCACCGCCAGAAACTCCCCACCACCCGCGCTTCGGAGTCTTACGCGTTACCCCCACCATTCGCCAACGTGATTCCCCCACCCGACGTCCTGCCGAACCGAGAGCAGAGCTCATTCCACTTTCTACCGTGCAGCGAGACGGGTCGAGACCGGTCTTGGCTCTGTGCTCGATACACACCGTACGCTTTACAGTAATAACGGTAGTGGCGTACGTACTGGATGGCTGGATGGATGCGAAGGCGTAACGCAAAGCATCGCGGTGGATAATTATGTATTTAAGGTCGGGAGGCAGAGATCATAAATAACGTGGAGGTCGAGAATTATGGCTCGTTCTGGCGTAGTGGTAGAAAGAATAAAGAAAAAGAGATTCCCACGTGCAATTATTATCTCTCGTATATACATAATGTAGGATGCGTTAAATTCGCTGTACGGAATAGCAAGTATCACAGTCCAAACGTGAGTAAGCATACGGTAAGACGTACGTACGATTAAGAGTGACTACCTGTAATTTGTACTCTGTAAAAATTCTAATCGTCCGCGACGATCGACCAGCAAAACACTCGCCCCGCCCGGAAGGGTTACTTAACCTAAATTCGCGACTTCCGGGAGACTCGGTAACGAGACGAGATCGTTAAATGGAGGCGATATTGAGAATAGGAGTGACGCTGAAATTAGCGTGCATTATCACGAGATTTTTCTAATCACGTGAAATTCATCCATTGCGTTGACAAAGTGCATCGACAAAATTACGCAATTCAAGTAAAAAGAAACCATACAATACGACAATCGTAAGACTGTAATATGAATTTACGGCTTGCCCACCTGTAATGTCGCACTAACGTAGAAATCCGAGGGTTGATTGAAAGGGGAGACGAAAGAAAAAAAAAAATACGAAGGGTACAACAGGAGTGCCTAGAGGTGAAGGAGGAGCTGGTACGGCGACGCCAGGACGCGAATTTATTGATCGGGACGCTAAAAGCCCGACCGGGCGTCGCGACGCCCGACAGTCAAAAGCCGTTGAACAAGAAAATTAAATCCGCACGATCCTTGACAAGGAGGTGAACAAATGTAAAAAAAAAATTTCAAAAAATCCTCAAATCTTAACGGATCGAGAGTCCAGAAAAATTCGTAAAAAAAAAAAGAAAAGGAAAAAAAAATACAAATTTAAAAAAAAACTATCTAGCACGAACCAACTGTATAAAGATCTACGATCCAAGTCATTGACTGACGTTATTGTCAAATCATTCCATTGACTCGAGTTACTCGAGCGAAACGTCCAAGCCACGATTCTACAAGTACGAAACAGCCCACGAATAACGTTACCTTTTTACGCAACACCGCGAGAATCTCGTTGCCTGTCGATCCTGCATCGTCAGCGACCTTAAACGAGGCAAACGTCAACGCAGTCTATTGCGCCGTCAACTTTCCCGGTTCAACGTTGACGTTCCAAGATAAAGTCAGCCAGCTGAGGTAAACCTGTAGCCTACTTGGAAACAAGCGTTAGGTAAACTCATCATCCCCCTATTCTGGTCTGAATTGAAAGCCACGGGTCATCAGCAAGGTACCGGGTTAAAAGGTACTGATGCTCCATATCCTCGAGGCGACGTTGAAAAATGTCACAAAGACTTCGTCCAGTAAACAAAACCACCGACCCCCTCCACGACCCGTAAAAAAATTTCTTTTAAATTTACATTTTCCAAAATTTTCCATGCTTTCTCGTCCAACTGATTTTTTATTCCTCCCCTCGACCCAAGAGCCTTTCTACGTTTACGTGATAATACAGTTACGACCATAGTAGGATAGGAGTTTTCAAATCACCAAAAAACACCGAGCAGCCACGTATCCCGTATGTAGGTTATGTCGTCTATGTCGCGAGTGATGTTAAGGATAAGAAGAAGGTGCGTTGGGACTTGGGTTTGAAAGTGTGTTACAGGGCAACGCCCACGAGGTGGCTCGCCAGTGTTTATATAAATAACGTCACTGGGTATAAATAGATTCCATGTGGATAAGATAGGTTCGACTCGAGGATTATTTCGTCGCGGCTGTTCTCTGAATAATATGCTAATGCGTGTCTATATAGGCATACTACTCTCGCCACTTACCGTAGGTATAGTCTGCGAGGTATTATAGTCATATAGTATAGGCTAGGTTGGACTGGAATATTAGACTACAGCCAACTCGGGCCTACACTATAGTATATAATGCTAAACAGTGGTGTCATAATGGCCGATATTACCTTCGTAGTTGATCGTATGATAACCAAGTAAATTTTAGGCTATTCGAATCCCAACATTGATACGCCCGTGTAAAATCGAATATAATGCTATAAGATTAACTATCAACCCATAATGGCTCAGCTGCCGTAACAAAGTGACTTTTACAACGTGATTATTGTCGAACTTTTTTGCTTGACGCGCAGTGCATTGTGGGAAGACTAGAAGTTTCGACGGCAAGGTTCGTTAACCTTGCCAAAGCGTGCAGCAATCCGGTCAAGCAAAACTTCGTCTTCGTCTCTTCGTGGAGTTTATTTCGAGCGTTGGGACGCCGACGTGAAATATTCGAAATGTGCCTGGTAATGTAGAAAGAGAGAGAGAGAAAACTGAATACGTAAATCCATGTAGATTAAAAAACGAGAAAAGCTTCCGCTCGCGCAATTGCGAGGAGCAATGACTTTTGTTTATTCGCGAGCAGACGAGTTTCCGTGTATCCGCACGGGCGCGCATGCGCGCGCGTCCTTGGTCACAAACTGTAAGATAAATATTGATAAATTACGCAACGTTCTTTACCCTTACCGTATCTCGTTTAGGCACCTAATTTCCCGCACCCTGCAACAGAAAGTAAGAGAAAATTGAGTGAGTAAAACAAGCGTAATTTAAAACGACCAAAAGAGCAACCGAGTAACTCGGCGTAAAAGCGAAGCACACGAAAGTACCAGTGTACAGAGAAGTAAGAATTACTAGAAACAGTCGCACCAACTGCCACTCGGGTCACGAGTGAATGCAATTACACCAAGTGCACTCGAAGTAGCCTGAAAACGCAATTACGTGACCAGTCAGTCGAATTTCTCGTAAAGATAAGCCCTCACGTTAAAACCATAGCGAAAGACCCTACGAGCCAACGTATGCCAGGTAAAAAAAAAATTCGTAACCGGAAATACGAGGGCGCGTCTAATTGCAATCAGCCCAGGGACGACTTCCGGTTTCGCAACAAAAAAAAAAAAAAAGAACACAAGGGTCGCAGCGACTCCCACGTACATAAAAAGCGAATCAACCGTCTCGAACGTCCACGACATATTGACGATACAACACAGTGATACAATTAAACGATAAATATATACAGTAATACAAGCCACGATAACCACTGATCTTCCTGATCGTCCAGAATACTTAATCCAACATCCGACTCGTTCCTCGATCAATACTTATGCGGAGTTCGATTAACGTGACCACGCATCCCAATAGGCACGCACGGAATGCACACATGGTACACGATGCCACTGAGAGTACCGATGCACAATCGATCGATCAGAGTCAAGACAGACTAAAATACTGGGACAAAAGGTAAGTAGAGACGAATTAAAAAAAAAATCAGTCAACAGTCGAAAGGGCTGCTAGAGGCAAAAAAAGGAACACCCATAGTAAGTAATACCTGGCGCAAGAAGCAGCAACAGCAGCTTTTATCGATCATGTCAGTCGACAATGGCGAACGTTGTCGGACAATGACCTCTTCTAACTGGACACGTGTGCCTTACGTACATATATTATGTACCTGCGTGCTAGCCGTGCCCGGTGTGGCACAAGCCTATATGTGCAAGAGGTCATAATCGGTATGCCAAAGAAATATCGATATACAGATATACAACAAGGCGACTTACAGACATACAAAAAGGCGACTGTCAAAAACAGCATCGTTACACGAAGAGCACGAGAAACGGATATACGATAAAATAATATTATACGATAGCAGAATGGCCACCCCATTCTTTCGAACTGGTCGGGAGACACGCATTGTTGACCGCCTTGACGAACCGCTGGAAATCCGCCATGAATTCCCATTATTCTCTCTCGGTATGGTATCTCTCTCTCTCTCTTGCTCTCCTCCAATAACTACGCGCACGCATAGACACACGAGACGCACGTGACACTTCATACTGCAGCGAAGTATCGAGTATATATTTTAAGTACGAATCACACGGAGCCATGTATATATGTATTTCCGTCGTAAGTGATTGCGAGGTGGACAAAAAGACATACAAGAGTATCGAAGAAGCAGATAACAGGATACAATAAAACACATTAGTTCTGCTAACTCATGCCTGATGCTCTGCGAACAGGACTGGCCGCAGTCTGATCAGGTTTTTTTACCCGTCCCTGTAAGCTCCTTGGCCTTATATGTATATATATATATATATAAGTACGCATTTTGTATTATATACGTTTGCCGGACATCAAACGGGATAAAGAATATTTTCAATCGGGGCCACTCGTGGAGACTCGTGGTCACTCGGGTCTCAACCTAATTAGAACACGCAACACGAGAAGCCGAGAGTTTTGCCACTCGCATAGCCGTGCTCCACCTTTGTATCTGGACGGTCAGCCATTGCGGTTATGATACGCGCGCACTTTTCCTTCTTCGTCCGTCCTTCTTCTCTCGTATCGTCCTTCTACTTTTTTCTTTTCTTCGCGTCATTTTTATCGCCTACTACCCTCTTTCCACCATTTCCCCTCATCGCGTCACGTTTCTCACAAGAAATCTCGAGTCTCGCGCATGCGCCCTGCGCTACGGATAATCGCACGAATAACCGGCAATAATTGAGCGTTCGTGACTGAAAATCGATTCGCCGGCTCGTTAAAAAGATCGGAGTGGATATAACGATTTTACTCGAATTAAGAATATATTTGATTACGAATAAAAAAAAAAGACACAAAGAGAACCACCGGTTAACCATTCGCGGAAACAACGATAGTTTCAACGCATACGTCATGTATGTATGTGCGTGTGTGTTGGACAATTTTTTTTTAACATTTCTGACAAAACACGAAAAATACCGCGAATATTCGAAACACGCGACTTTAGCCTCGTGCCAAAGTAGAGAATTTATTTTAAACGAAAACAAAAAAATATACGAAAAATAATAATCACCTCGTGTCTCCCAATTAACATGAAAACAATAATCAATCGCAATATTTCGCTCCCTTTATTCTCGCGAGAAAATCAAACGATTAAATGCACGTAGCGAGAGGCAAACATAAGAATGATAAGAGAGACCGCAATGCGTGTAGACTACGCGTAAGCGACGAACGAGAAATAAAAAGGAACAAGGTGGAAAGAAATGAAAAAGATAAAGAGAACAGATAAGTCGCAGGGAGAAATGTGAGATTTATGAGTGAATGATTCCTCTGTTCGCTTTACTCGATACTTTTTTTTTGCCTTTTATTTTCGCTCCTTCGTCCTTGTCCACCGTATGTATCATTAGGTAAAGCAAAATATATATATATATATATATAATCTAGCATCTTTTTCGCTATGCTTCTTTTCGCTCTATCTCTCTCGCACGCTTTCCTTTTATTCCATGCACCCCTCTCCCCCCACCGCCACCTCATCCATCTCTCCGTCCAACTCGACGATGAATGGCCCATTGTACATAAGTCGCGACGACTACGCACAGCATTCGTTATTTCCAAGAAAGTCTTAAATCGCGTGCGCCTAACCACGTATCCCCTCCAGACAATGTAGCGGCGTCGGTAACCATAGGTTATATGCACGAGGCCCGTAAAGCAACAATGCATCGTATATGAAAAAAAAAAAGTCCAATTTATTTATTTACGTCAAATCGAATAATAACCGATTGCGTCAGTAAGCGCTAATAAGATTCACGAATAACGCATAAATATTCTCTACTGTCGCTTCCAAATCCTACACGCGTTCACCGCGCGTATTCTGCAATTATAAAATACATTCACATAGTCCCTGGTTCGTTTATAAGTTTACGAACGGATTATTTCAACCGAACTTCTTCATTCCCTCCCGGTGCGCTCCGTGTCGCTGTACACGTTCCTCTGCGCATGCGCACAGGCAAACCGGGCCCGCGCGTCTCTCCATTCGTCACGGTGCAATTGCAATTACACTTATCAGCTGCAGGGATTGACTTTTCGCCACAGTGATCATTCGAGATGGAGCCACTGGTAAATCCCGTGAATAATTAACGTCTACCGTTCGTACTAGCAATATCGATCGTAGTCGACAAAGAGCGTGTACGGGGAAAAGAAATCACCAGGAACAAAGAAAACCCTTGATACGAAAAAATTTGTAAATAATAATAATGACAACACTAAGAGTCCCTACTGTCTACGAGCGTTGATACTCTTATCTGCTAGATCTCAGGGCTGGCTTATTGTACACGTAGAAGGGACTCCTAGTAGTGGTTAATAATCGTCTGTGAAGATGGCGTCGCGTTAAAAAATAATGTAATTTCTTCTCATAGTTTCGGCTTCTTCGAAAAAGAGTTCCTCGCGCATAATCAATGCATCCATTCGTGATTCTACGAGCGATCCGAACGCACTTTGACCATCGTCGGGTTTACGTATCTTCTACAGTATATTTATGCGACTGGTTTAATGCTCTTTTCATCTTCGTTATGACTACGCGTATAGTAGGTTTTATCGTTTTCCGTGATACGATAACGTTTGGATTAATCATTCAGCAATTTATCAGGCCTGCTCGAGTATCTCTGTTCGTTAAATTTTTCTTTTAATTTCTCATTGCATTTCTTCCTCGACTCTGCAATATGCCAGTATTGATAAGTCAGTGAACGATACGAGTGAATCCGCACCTTATGCAGTTACAAAATCTCGTATTGACTCGATGCATAGGTTAAAGAAAAAAGGTAGTTCAGAAAATGAAATTTCCATGTAATTCCTCGAACCGGCGACAGACGATTTTTGGCCAACGACCAAAAAGAGCACAAGGTTACAATATCCAAAAATAATGTCAATGGCCTTGCTGAAAAGTCGTATTACGTTATTATTATCTTTTTTCGAAACTTCGTCAATTATTATATTACGTGGAATAAATAATAACAAAACTATAACCCCCCACTCCCGTAACAGCTCGTGCTTCTTTGTTCATACTGCACGCTGATTAATGGAAAATGTGGGTCAGTTGAGGCTCGATTGTTTATTTATAGGACACCGCGTATATTCCCTGATCCCATTTTAATCGCTTGAGCACAAAGACTCGTTGAAGACAAAGAAGAAAAAAAAAGACAAGAATTTCAAAGCTTAAGCCGTTTTCATGTGTCTTGAGAAACATTCAAAATATCATTCAGCCAGAGGCGTGACTGTGGACCAAATTAGACAACCAGAATGAAAATCCTAACTTCAAAATCTAACACAGACCCAGTCATTGTTTCCCGGTGGGTATTGAACACTCATAATTAGTTTCTCGAGCAACGACTCTCCTACCTATACCTCCGAGTCACCCGGTATAAAAAAAAGGCCGCTTGAAAAAAAAAGTACAGGGCGGTGGCCGCCGAGCGTTCGTTTAATTCATTTAATTCGGTCGATGACGTCACGGCGTAATTAAAGCCGATTTACCGGATGCACGAACGTGCCCGGTACAGAAGGTTAGGGCTGTATGAATAACTTTTGTAATTCGTTCAAAGGACAACCTCTTTTCATTTTTACGTAACTCGGCCGCCGACCTTGTCCATGACGCAATCGAACGCGACTTCACAGATCGAAGCGTCCGTCGGACCCAAAGCGTTTTGAATTCAAATGAATTTCCCGCGTCCAATTGAACTCTACATGAATTACTCGGGCGTGTTAAAGCTGTACAAAAGAAAAACTACGTTCGGACGCTTCGAAAAGAACAGCGAACAAAGATGCAAGGGCGTAGAGGCGCATGACGCGTTTACGCAGTGTAAGTCACGCGTCCATCTTGTTCACGCACGAAACCGCTACTGCGCCTGCTTTACGTAACGTCAGTGAGCCACGTAGCTGCAGGAATAAGAAAAATTCAACAAAATAACAAAAAAAAAAAGTTACCGACCGAGCCGAATGTACAGATAACGAAGAATAGGAAGGAAGAGAAAGGCGTGGGATGAAACTAGACGGCCATAGCTGCTACCAGGCAGGTCGAATCACGAGTGGCCAAGACTCAAGCCGAGGTTCCAAGTATTAAAAAAAAATGAATAACCATCCCAGGAAAATATAGGAAGCACACCTAAGCTTTTTCGTATTGCTACTTTAGCGTTTCTACTAAGCACCGAAACTAACCGCAACTGCGCGTTAATCTTGTAACGAGACAAGTTTGTTTACGTTGAATGAAAATAAGTTTCCGTTTAAAAAATTCGTAAACAAAAAAAGTGAACAATCCCCACAGTTGCCAACCTGACGATACGTGTATGGATTTATCAATATACAGTATATGCACCTTCGTTCACCTGTGAAGTAACATATGCAAAGCGACTCTATTTAAGCTCGCGTAGCCATAAGTCAACCATGTTGTAAGCATAGAGCCAACCATGCACTCCCTTACGGAACTTAGTATTCGATTCTCAGTTGACAAATTACAGAACGAACTAGGATAAGTCTACTACCATAAGTTAACGCATATGCAAGAAAAAGTCATCCATGCGCGACTGACGTGTTGCCAATATTGAGCAGAGCCTGGACAATATGGTATAACGAAGTTCCTCGGTGACAGGAGGATAGGGAGGGTAAGAAGCGAAGGAGAAACTCTCGTGTTACCGTAGGTCCATTTACACGACATTAGCCATCATTACTGGCTGTGCCTGGCATTGGCTTCGCTGCTGGCATCGGTAATCCGACCTACAGGTACGAGCGTCTTATGACATTTATTTTGTTTTCAATAGCCATTATTTTTAGTCTCGTTATCATTGTCTGCTTCCCGGCTTGGTTGATACCGAATCATTAATACTTGCTTTTCTAACCTAGTTCGTGTTCCCAGCAGGGTCCTTGGTGCTCGCAGGAGAAATGCTAATGGCTTATCTGCCGTGTTGAGAAATATTAATAATATTGTAAACACGAACTATAGACTTTGCTGCTGATTTTACCGGAAAGTATATATGCTGATAGAACCAAGAGGGTCCGAGCGTAATGCTGCGTATATGCATAGTAGCTTGTCCGCTGGCTCGCGTCCTGATGATGTCACAGTTTAAACATAGAGATTATCCGTGTGGCAGTTTGCTATTAGTAAGGCGGCTATTCCCTTGCTTGACTTGGCCTGTGCGTAGCGCGAGTACCGTGCGAAGGGAGCTGAATACGAAGGTACGTTAGTACAGGATATGAACTGAAGTTAGTCAACTGTCTAGTTGAATGCCTGAACTTGCTGCGATACACATACAATATGTTGTATCCCTCTGTCGGTAAGTTAGGACCGTACAATTAGAAACCATGGATACTTCGACAGTCACTACGAGTATTGACGATATGGTTGTTTTTTTGTTTACTTACGTGAGTTTGATAAGGAAAGAGAGAAGGTAGATTAATGGTAAATATTGGAGAATACGTCGTGCGTAGATGTGAAAATTGAAAAATGACATCTTCACGGTGATATATGGTGAAAATGGTAATAATAAAATATAAATGTAAAAGAAAATGATATCGTTCAATGATACCAAGGAGAGGGAATGTTACAAGGAGGAGAAAGGGAGGAATGGCATTATCTCAATGTTATTTCAAGACTCGACTACCTTACGCTTAACGGGAACGATAAATCTCCAATAATAACTCCGTTTAAAAAAAGGCCTACAACGAGACCAGGCATTTCCGTTTAACTTGAAAGCGAGAAATAGAAGTTGGACAGAAATGGTGGGGAAGAAAAAGAAATTCTTAGAGCATAATTTCTCTGGTCAGGAATATAGCGAATATTAATAGAGAATAAAAATTATGAACACGATACGCATCTCGACGCACTGTTAACTGTGTCAATAAGATTATATTTACCAGCGCGCCCAATTACACTTATATTTAGTGCTGGGCAATGCAAGAAGAGTAGTAGCCATTGTGTTCAATTTCTATTTGTAAACAGTGCGGCCATTTGTATTCAATTCGCACGGCCTCTTTATGCTTCTTCAAAATCACAGTAACGGCCCACTGCATGGGTATTGAGTAATTGTGAATTCTCGGGTTCCAACTGGGTAGGCATAAAATGCTTGCTATACGTAAACACATTTATGGCGTAATTACGTCGAATACCGTTAAGAATACAGTAAACTTTTTGTGTTACTTCGCGTTGCATTACCATTCCGAGAAATGTAAGAAAAACGAAAGAGCAAGATACGGATTGAAATCAAACACAAGATATGAAACTCAGTGATCAAATACTTCTAAGGATTAGATACTGATAAACGAGCAACAACTTTTAGTATAGCCAGATAATAAATTGTTTTCCCATTTAGATACGAAATATTCCTAAAGTCGTATCGAGTCTGTTCGCAGTTAAACTCGTATCTTAATCGTAGATTAAATAATACGTTTGACGCAACCACAAACCATAAGATCAATCACTGTATAATCTACACGAGCGATAACGAGTCGGATATGGATGAAGTAATGCGAGAATCGTACAGAAATGTGAATGTAGCTGCTAAATTGGCAAGTAAACACACCTTGCTTGTGGTGGGCTCGACGAAAGGCGAAGATCAAGTCAATCCGAGTATATCACAAGAGTATAAAACTTCACAGAGCACAAAGGCACAAGCTCACCAAACCGTTATTTTCCGTTGCAACAATCGTATCCTCTATCACGAGTATTCGTACACGTTGTAATTGCGCGAGATCACGTAAGGCAGACTCATATTACTACACGATTTAATCTCGAGATGGACATACGAGAGCAGGAAAACGAGCGATAATAAGAGAGAAAAGGACCGGCTTAGAATACACACGTCGAGAACGAAAGCTCGAATCATTCTGACGCTCCTGGGCCAACAGAGTGTGAGGCAGGTGGGGGGAGACCGGCCAGTCTCCCACCACAATTCTTTAGCCAATAGGAGCTCGATTTCGAAACCACGTGACACGACTCGAGCTCGAATTTCTCCCGATTATAACCGTGGTTCGCTACAGGCGGTAGAAATTGATGGTTTTTCTTTTACTGGGTGACATGATGCGGTCTCTGGAAAATTATACATACGCCAAGAACATAGACACGTTATTTTAGCATTTAGGAACAAGTATTGAGTCATATATTTTATGCAATGTGTATTCTAGAAATTATCAACATCCCAGAGTAGCAATCACAGACACGGCTTTTCTTTTTTATTTCTACAAGACGAGACAGCCTTCTACAAATAATCACTAAATAAAATTGTAATTCAGTCGATTATCGTTTCTAGTTTTTTTTATTGCACAATTGCATAATACGCAATCGAACGATCACGTTCGATTCTGTCGTTCTTTTTTCCCTCTTTGTTCCTTTTCTTCATTTATCCCGCTCCTATGACTCTTGTTCTTTCATTCGCGCTGTTTTCAAATGACGCATACGTCACCTATGTGTTTGTCGGATGACTGCTACCAGGAGTAATGTAGACTCAAAAATATTAATCGCAATCATTTCGTATTGATGGAATGGATAATATTATTACATGTAAAAATGCTAATTTTTTGGTAGATCATTGTTTTCAAACAGATGCCAAGCTCATGTTTACTTTAAAAAAAGGAACCGTTGAATTTCTACGGGTATGAATTATTATCTGCTTGAAAGCAAAAGTGGATTATGTATATCGTCACGATTTTTCAACAAATTCCGTCAATAAATTAACTGCAGAATTATTTTGTTTAACGATTCGTCATAAAAGCTTCGAGTGAGTGTCATTACTTATTTTTCTAATTTGAGATGAAACGACCGGTAAGATAACCTATAACCATAACCCTATTCTTAATTAGTTTCGTCCAAAGCTCTTCTGGTATTATCCATTATGAGGAAGTTTAACTGATCCATCGATAAAGAATCCCTAAGCGATCTTACAGAGAGTCTAATGCTTTATTTAAAACTAAAAATATATGTAAAAAAAAAAAACCGGTCAGACTGTTCTTGTGAAGAAAACAACAAGTACCCAAAATGATGACCAGACAATTAACCTGAATCAAAGAAAAGATTTGTGCCTTACAAAGGAAGTAGCTAATCTTCGCTTTACTTATGACGGCAAAGAAAACAATTCATAATAAATGGATCCTATTAGGATAGATTTTTCGAGTATTACGACAGAGCGGCAAATGGCGGCATAAAATTGTACCGAATCCCAACCATTCTATATGACGATAAAAAAATTACTTCTCGTCAAATCACAAACTTAATGAACTATAGTAGATAACTATAAATGTTAAATTCTAAACAATAATTTTATGTAAATAATTTAAAAGTAGTGAATAAAAACAGCCTATTCTAACCAGTCCAGTGACACACCCCTGGTTCACGTCATTCGTTCCCTGTCAAGCTCCATTCGTGTCTGACCGCCAGCTCTCTCGAACGTGACACGAATTTTCACGATAATCTCAGTCATTGAAAGCAGTTCTTTTCGAGTAAAATGACAGAACGTTCAAGAAACTCACCGATAATTCTTTCCTGGTTTAATCTGCCGATAAACGAAGATGAACAGGGCGGCGCAGCGTTTTGACTGATTTTTCGGCCGTACGGTCGATCACTTCGGCGTGCAGCCTCCCCCTACTCTTCCTCTTTTCAACTAACAGATTCGAACCCGGGAGAACTGTCAACGTCAATTACTTGTCCCGTTACAAAATCTTTGCAAATTCCTGGAGCCGTATCCTGGCTCTTTATCTCTACTATTCAGACGGGCGATTCACGCTGCTTCCCGGCCAGGAACATCGCTCGTGAGAACGCTTTCACTGCGCGATATAACGCAAATCGATTCACCCGTGATCCTGAGAGAGAGCGTCTCTTTTTCGTACAGCGATCGCTGCGCTACTTCACGGATTGCGGCCATTCATGAAAGCATTTTTTGAATAGTTCGTTATTCGGACGGTAATTGATATAGTGAATGATTTACATGAAAGTGATAAATTGGCTTAGTGGCTTTGTAAAGTTAATCTTTTATGCTATATATGCTGTATATTCGTTTTGGTAAGCATCATGATGAGATAACTTTGATTATATGACTGCTACGTGAAGCTGAGATACGTTGCGTAATATTTAGTCATGGCTTTTGAATGCTTCCAATAGTTGAATAATACATGCGTCAGACAATATATGACTTTTAGTTCTCCTAAAAAAGGTATAAACAGAGATTTTTACTACATAGTTTTACGATTAGGTAACTCCTATCTTGTAGTTTCAAGTATTCACTGCAGATATCACTAGGAGTAAATGCCATCTTGTTTCTAATTTCTATTGTTGAGATAGTATCTCTTCCTCTTTTACTAATATTATAGAATGTTGTGCAAGATGGCGCTTCAACAGTGACAGATCGCCGCAAATGTCAAACACGCATAAACAAAACATTTAATTATCGAAGAGATTACTTTTCTAAATATTACTATTCTTAATTTATTTTTGACACTTCTTGCCTCGGATATTTGTGAGAGATAGCAGAGTTTCACATTCGGTGAGTTCTTATGAGCTGTCTTTACGTTTGTTTTAGCTTAAAAGCCGCATGTATAAAGTTAGTTTAACTTTTATATTTGATGTTTATTGATGCTACTTTATTTTCAGTGCAATTTAATACAGTTTGCAAGACAGTATTGTCCGTAAGAGCCTATTGCTTCAATAATTTTGGACCAAGGAATTCATTACTGTGACCGTTAAAGAAATTCTATTTTCTTTAGTTTATTGGAAAACATTTAACAAGGGGTTGCTGAAACACAATTAACATAGCATAACAATGTCAGACGAAGAAGATACAGCTATATTGCTAAATGGAGCAAATAGAAATGCTGAACCATCGCAAACAAAACCATTAGCTGACGATTATCAATGCATTCCTGCAAAGAACTTAAGGAAACCAATGCCAAAAAGAACTGATAATTTAACACCCTTGACATCTACCAATCAGGATGCTCTTGTACTAATTGTTGCTGTAGTAGCTGGATTAGTCTTTGGATACGACATGGGTATTGGAAAACCTTTAGCACCTTCTATCAAAAGTGAATTCAATCTCAGCTGTTTTGAAGCAGACACATTTGCTAATGTCTGGTTCATAGGAGCTCTTCTTGGTGCAATGACTGGTGGTACGTTCACTTTTAAATAATAATCTATCAAGGCTTATCTGTACAGTTCATAAGTCATTGTTTAAGATTGTCGCTAGCAAGAATATTTGCTTTCAGGCATTTTAGTAGACACATTTGGTCGACGCTGTTTAATGATTTTGGCATTAATATTTCTAACGTTTGGCTCAATGCTATCTGCGTTAGCTAGTCACTATATCCTACTGTTGATTGCGCGGGTAATATGCGGATATTCTGGTACAGTATCTGCTATTGCACATTGCATATACATGGCAGAGATATCCGATCTAAACAAACGTGGATACAACATAACGTTACATCAGTTTGGCACTGCCTTGGGACTTCTGCTATCCGTGATTGCTGTCGCCATAAAAACAGCGGATTATCAATGGAGATTTGTCATAGGGATCACTGCTATTCCTGCCCTTACTACATGCATCATTACCATCATATTTCTTCAACGTTCTCCACCATTCATACTTCTTAAAAGAACTGTGCGTGTCTCTAGAGTAGCGTCAGCTAATCCGTGGAGCAACATTTTCGAGACAATGGCGATTATGGCTGTTATGTTGATTCTACAACAAGGAACAGGAAGACGACAGGTTTTATATTATGCTCCAAGATTATTCGCACTCCTAGGAATTTGTTCGAGTAAGTAATATTCAATATATTATTATTTCGCAATAATCTCGGTGGAACCTGGCCATTGGGATTCTAATGTTAAATAATCATACAATATGTACTCTCTAGATTATCGTTTGCACGTTTCTCATAGTCGCTACTAATTATTTTTAGCACAATATCTGAATTATAATTTAAGAAATCAATATTTTCGACCAGAGTATTAAATAGTACTCGTACCATTTCGTCTTAGAAAAACCTGTTACTCTACAAGTTATGTGGTCTGTTTTAGATGTCGCGCAAACCACAGCTTCTATAGCACTGGGAGTAGTAAAAGTATTCAGCACGATACTATCTCTCGTTGTTGTGGAAAGATGTGGTAGACGAACAGCATTGATAACATCAGCAACAATTTGCATGACCGTCATTTCCCTCCTGTCACTGCTGGCAACATTAGACCGAGGAGACGACACTCTAAACTTTTTACATGTGGACTGTACAAACAATATCAATGTTAACGGAGAGAATAAGAAATTTGGAAACAACGTACTCCCAACAGGATCACCACCGCCATTTCCATTATTGCCTACACCCTTGGCTATGATTGCACCAAGTCCTGAGACTTGGACTCAAGTCAAAGCTTCTTGTGAAGTACGACTACAAAAATTTTCGTTAAAAAGTCCTTTCTAAATCTAAAAATATCTTTAAAATGTATAACCACGAGACGTATATTCCAGACCCAAAATATAGTAAACTCAGAAGGACTTAATGGAGGCCTACGTATCTTAGCTGTCATCACACTCCTAGTCTATGAAGCGGCTTACGCATTAGGACTGGGACCAGTCCCGCTTTTAACTCTCAGTGAAGTTTTCCCAGCAGCAATAAGAGGAAAGTGCATAAGTTTCTGCGTGATTCTTTTATGGATTGGGAACATAATCGCCACTGAATCGGTCGTCAAAATGACCAGTTCGTATTTTCCACAATCTCCTATCAGTTGAAATCCCATGATTACATTGAACGATATTGAAAACAATAAGTACAATACTTTTCTTTCTTTTTCAGAATCAATGACTTTAGCTGGCTCGTACCTATTCTACAGTTTCATGTGCCTGGTCACGATATTCTACGTTTTCTTATTTATTCCTGAGACAAAAGGAAAGTCGCTTCATCAGATCGCCCAGGAGTTACGCAAGATATCATTATCCACACGTATCTGTAATAATTTACGCAGCCTGCCACTCGTCTGTCATATCGAATGGTTGAAGAAATACGGGGAAAAAGGTAGCACCGGACAAAGCACTTTGATATGAGACTAATCATAACTTAATGACGCGTCAATGAATTTCATACTGAACGTACAGTAAATAGTCTCGAATAATTATATATCTGTACAACTCGAGAAAGAATTAGCACGTTCGAAATACCATAAGTAACGATTCCGTCGATTGAACTCTTTAAGTGTACCGCACTTTTTTAACTAACTGAGGAGAAAAGTGAAACAACGAAAGTCAAGGATAAATGATATCTTAAACAATATCCTTTCTTAAAATGCTAACGAAATTGTTACACGTAGTCATGGACTCTACGTCGTAATAATTTTTACGTAAATAATCCAATCTCAATGGCAATATTTCGCGATGAACGATATTCGATTCGAAACACTTGTACTCGTTGGTTACATTCTCATTTTTTATAAGAATCATTTTATCCACGTCATACGTCTACAATCATCTTAATCATTTCACGACGTGATCCCAAAATTTTCATGATTTTAAGCGGTAACAAGTAACACGATATAATACTTAGTAGCATACGTGTGTATTTAATAACCAGTTAGATAACGACTTAACGTATCTAGAAAGATAATATACGTAATGCAGATGGATATGTATAAGATAGTTGGCCAATTGTTATACAGTGATTATCGTTGAAAGGCAGGTCAGTGTCAAATTAATGGTAGAAGAAATTTATATAATATAGAAAAATATTTATTATTAATCACAGAAGCCACGTAATACTTACAGTATTTTTTAAGGGAAATGGCGCAAGGTGCAAGCATGACATTGGTCAATTGTACTGTAAGGTAAAGAGACGTTTTTTCTTTTGCAAAATGAAAATTCTTTTCAAAAAAGTAGTATTGACATCCATGAGATTATTCAAAATTCGATATTGGTCATTGTTTCATTGTTCACGGAGATCGTCGTGGTAAGACCTTATGCTAGTCATAGATTTTGAATGGTTAAACGAAAATATCTTTTTGAACCTCTTCTTTTCTTTTTGCCAAATATTCCACATGGAATCAAACACCCCTAAAGCCACTGTAAACCCCCTTATTACAATACTATACATGCGTATGACACAAACTTATTTGACGTTACTACTTGTACGTAGAGCAGCACGTACGTAATTAATATTAAATTGATAGTTCTTAATGGGATTACAATTAACATTACGATACCCTTCGAGCATTAGATAGAAGGCAAATTGTGTTTTTAAATATATACAGTCAAATTAATTAATGTAAAAGTATAAAAAATCAGACATAATCCATTAGAATTAGACACTTCATTTCCATCCGCAAAAATAAAAATACTGTGATAACGTTTGATCGCAGGAAAAATTAATGAACGTTTTGAATAATACGATTTTTACGAAAAGCATATATCTAACACGTTATAATTTTTCAAGCACTCTCGTATGATTTTCGACTTGATACGGAACAAGCATTTAATTATTTTCAAAATTCGACGTAACGCGTCAGACGATTATAAACAGTCGTTATTAATAACCATTAAATTATTACCAATAAGTTGAACAACATTGATACTGAGCATCATGTACAACACACGACCGTGAAATGCTATCGTGCCATTATTCGTTTATCGATCTGTATTATATAAAAAATGCTTTTTTTGACAAATAAACGAATAAATTTAAAACTTTATTCAAACATAGTCTCTTTAATTATTGTTGTAAAGGAGAATATCAGCTGCCACAAAAAGTTATACTAATGAAGTCTTTACATTTATAGTTTCGCCATATCTTTGTTATTCATATACCGTGATTGTCAATCAAATTAATGAGACTTAATTACGTCATTACTATTTGTAATACTTTGCTTGTACATTAGTATGTCATAAACTGTTAAAATATACCTCTGCGCAATCTATAAACCGATGGTATAATCTTTAATTGACTCTTACAAGAGATATTACTATACAAATATCATAGTATCAAAATTATATTAAATGAATAGAAGAATAAAAATATATCATATATATATCATAAAGTTATATTTATATACACACCCCGTGCGGTGGACGGATGGTTTTTCAGACCTTGATAAATGCAGCTTCGACAAGCACAAAAGTATATTAAAAAGAAATAATAAATCAAAAATCTCTTAACCGGGCATTTCTTGACGCAGTGAAAAAAATATACATATGTATATTATACGATTCATATAAATTGGTAAAAAAAAGTTATTGGAACTTTGTTGGAGTTATCGGAAATACCAGTTTTCAGAATACGAGCAAGGATGTGCACCTAGCTCTAACTATACTGGCCATGAGATCGAAAATTGTAATGATTATAATTACTGTTATTATTATTATTAAAATATAGGAAAGAAGTTCATGGAAGACATCAAAGTCTCTAGATATGCGTATATCATTCAGAGAGCCTTAGGAACGACTTTGGCATTTGGACTGAACGTCCTCTTCTTACCCCAACTTTGAAACTTTGGCGGCGACAATACCTGCTTTAGAAAGATGCTTCTCTTTTCCTTCAGACTACACTCTTCGTTGCTGAGTGATACGTTCACGTCGTGCTTTTCAGGTTCACCACAATTTTGTCCATCTATGAAACTGTTCCAGTGGCTGATACGACTGGTGACAGCAGGCGTAAGATTTTCCTTGTCATAGAAAACGGCCAGTCTATCAACCGGCGATTTATTCAAAATAATTGACACTTGATCATCCAATCTATTTGATTGATCTGCCTGAAAGGAGGTGCCGTTACGTGGTGTTACTGTATAAACGAGACGCTCCGATTTCGGCTCGAATCTCTCCCTTAGTAGGGAGAACTTCCTTCTGGGACGATTCACGGTTCTTCTACGTTTTTCGCAGGGCACGTGACCAGTTATCGAGTAAGGACTATTTATCAGCGCCACCTGGGACGATCCTTTCTTTGACAACATCAGAGAGGATGTTAAATCACTTGGACAGAGAGTTAATACATTTGTCGATAGAATATTCTTCTCCTTGTCTTGTGCAGTACTTGGTTTTTCTATTAACGTTGACAAATTTAATTCCTGACGATCAGAAAGCATTTGCACATTTTCGGAAGATGCTTTTGGTAATTTTGATAGACACCCAATACTTTGACAGGACATATCCGAGATTATGGATTCGTCTTTTTGTACAATCGTCACGTCCTGAGCTGAACTCAATGAAGTGTTCAATGAAAATTTTCGAGTACCTTCGAACTTTTCAGGAACCAACGGTTTCATCTCGACGTAGACATTATGTTCCTCCATGGTACTCAGATGCAAACTGTCTGCTATGCTGCTGTATTTTTGCATCTTTGCTTTGGGTCCAAGAATGGGTGAATCAGAAAGAATAGCATTAATTAGAGGTGTCTTACCACTGGATCCAGTCGAATGGCGCTTAGCCATTTCACGTATTATTTCAATTTCATCATTTCCGCCAGCAGAAAACGACATGCAGTCGTCCAATGACCTTAGGATATTCCCATCGCGTGTATCCACCTCGTGGAAGTTACTCGACGATGATAACACTTTGGCAAGCTGTGCCTTCCTTAAGAATATCTTAGGCTCAAGATCTTCCCACTGCAATTCAGTCCTATGATAAACGTGTCTTGGTGAATTCTCTGCTGTGCATTTACGTATTTCATCTATAGTCGCTACCAGAGTACTAGCCGTACAGTTTGTGGTTCTTTTCAAGTTGATACCTATATCCAAATTGGTTGAAGAATCTTCACGTTCCTCCATTATGGTATCCAATGCAAACATCCCACCTTTTTCATCGATGACTACAGGTTTGGCCATGAAGAGACTGGCTTCCTGTTCATCAATATCTGACAATGCTGGCATCGAGGCTTCCTCATTCGACATCAAGCTCGGTTCCCAATCGACCAGGTCGTACACCAGAGTGTCCATGTAATCATCTTGTCGAGAACGTTTCGAAGCTCTGCGCGCCAGAGGACTTGCACAGGTTGCATCAGAAAATTCAGAACTGAAAGTAGTCCCAGTCGCAGAGCTTGTTAAAGTATCCCTACGTCTGTCCCTGACGACACTATCGTCATGAATATAAGTCTCTATATCAGTATATCCTTTCCAACTACGTATACACCAGGGAGGTCGGGCTATACCTAGAGGACATACATTTTCATAGTCATGAACCGACGTCACATGACTCATTGTCTCTTCCTCCTTTTGAGCTGGTTCCTCCGAAATCTTCACTTCCTCCAGAGTCTTATCACTTGTCTCACTCACTGGAGTGTTCAAACGTTCCCTGTCCTTTATATTATCAGGTATTTCATCGATATTCGTTACCGAAATGGCTGCTTCCAAGGCATTGTTATAAGAGTCCAAATCCTCTAATTTCAATTCCGCTTCAGAGCCAGTCGCTACGATTGGTCTACGTCGCTCAAACGTAAAGTTCTTCTCAACGTAATTATCCTCATTGGTCACTAGTTCTAGTCCAAGTTGAGCCGAAGAGCAAATGCCTCTGCGCTTTTGAGATCTTAAAGTAGATTTCGGATCCTCCGATTTCGATTCATCGGTATCCAAGCCCAGTTCAACTGGTGAGCAAATTCCTCTTCGCTTCTGACGTCTCAGCGTTTCTACAATGTCGCACTCTATGTATTCATCTTCCACGATCACTTCTACAGCACTCGAATCGAACTTTGTCTGACAAGCATTTGCCTCGCAGGATTTCTTAGCGTACAGAGCATCATACTCTATATTTTGTGCTGTTATTGCGTTCGTTGAATTTTGAATAGTTTCAATTTGATAATCCACAGATTTAATACTTTCCACTAGCGCGCATACCGTAGTTTCACCTTCATCGGATACCTCGCACGTTCGATTTATTATACCTTCCTCCTCCACGAACTCTGAACTCTGCACGATATTCGTTAACAGGGATTTCTTGTCAGCTGTTATGTCATCCGACATTATCGTTGCTTCTGAAAGATCTATCGTACGCGGTATGGAGACTGCAGAACTGTGCCAGCGATGTTTCAATGATCTTAATGTTCCTGTCCTTTCAATGGTACTGTTCGATGCCATTTCTGGATCCATCTTAACGTTCTTACAAACCCTCCCATGACCCATTGAATGAAACTTACTATAGTACAGCAAAAGACTCACTAAACCTATTAACGTACCACCAGCTATAGTGATGGTCGATGTTGTCATTACATCGGATTTCACGGTATCCTTAAAGTAGACAACGTAGATCGTAAGGAAGATCGTATTTTGTGCCACAGTTATCAGGTAAAAGGCAAGTACACGATAACGAGAACGACCTTCGCGTAAATTGAAGAAGTCGAAGCAATATATCACACCGATTATGCAATTGTAGACACGTTCCTCCCAGACAGTTGGGCAGAAATTGGTATTTTGAAGTATTACCCAGACCGTCATGCATAACCAATGTATTCCTGAAACAAGTAATGAGTGTTGTGATTTAAATATGTCAATTTTATATAAATATTAATAGATACAAGAATTTCAATTCTTGTTAAATTGCAATGCTGAGTTTTACATACCCAGAAGCAGAAAAATCCATTTTCTCACACAGATTGCAGCCAGGACCAATGCTGCCATTCTGGAAGTCAGCATCCCGCCTCTCCAGAAAGCTTGAAGAGTCAATCCTGGCCATGTTGACTCGTGTTTATCTGTAGGCATTCGGCGCATAGCCCTTGTATAGGCAGCTACAGCCCACGCCATAGAGCATAGTGATGTGGTAGCAGAGACACCTACAAGTATTTTGGAATTAGTTAATCACCAGATTCTCTTATAGTTAAAAACTCATTTGTGATTTTAAACTTTGTGTTAAAAATATATTCTGATACTAGTGTTTCAATGGGATTGCTTAACAAGGTATGTGATTTTTTTTAAATGCAGATATGGACACATGATGCTTCATAAGCAGGAAGCAGTTGACAAGGGTTGATAGCTGATGAAAGATAATTATTGTAATCAGATTTCTCTCCAACGTACGTATCCCTTTACTTCACGAAAAAAAAACCAAACTCTCAGTTCTTTCTCAGATCTAGTACCGAGAACATCGTTTCTGTCTATTTCAAAATCTATTCAAATGTAAACAAGATGATAGTGGTTGATGAAAAAAATTAATATAAAGATCACTGTGACAAAATATATCCTGGTGATATACATATAATTGTTAAAGATAAATTATGAGGGAGAAGTTAATATTAATACTGGTAATAAGTGCATGTTTTTTTTTACAAAACTGTTCCTTCGTTTATTTATTGCTCTATAGCGATTGAAAATAACGTTAGGATCCTAAAAGTGGAGTGGAGCGTAGAACATCCGGATGCAAAAGGATAGCGTTCTGTTATCGACGACAAGAGATATTTTACTTCCTGCAAAGAGATATTGTTTTTAGCAAGCTGTTCATTGAAACTTGATAACAATACATAGCGCAGACAATTAGAAAATTGTTTAATGCACGTTTTTTACTTTTTGTTTTCCAGAAGTATTCAAGACTTCGACAACTCGTTCTAATTCTCACGTTTCTTTTCCTCTTGGCTATTTTGCAAAGACCACAATATACGGAGTACCGATTGGAGAACTCGCAGCAGTCAAACAATTTTATAATTACTACAAGCCTGTTAAATTATACAGATGTGAAAACTAATCGGGAAACATTGACCAGTGCGTATTCCACAACAGCGGAAGCGCTGATAAATGTCAGAGTTGAACTTGAAAACAGGAAAAAGCTGGTGGAGAATCTCTGTGTAAACATTCAGGATGATACAGAGTCTATAGATAAGACAATTTCAAAGATGATCATTAATAAGTATGCATCAAAAGAGACTAAAATAACAAAGATATTTCTTTGCTAAATGATATTGTTCGAAGAGGTTTTTCATTTATAATATTTATAGGCGTCATGGAATATCCTGGTGTCCAATATACAAAGCTGCCAGTTCAACGTGGATGAAACATTTTGCTACTCTTGCAAGATTACTGTCGCCTACAGTTATGGACTTAATAAAGGAAAGTGCATTGCAAATGAATTCAATAGTGCGGCAGGCATATATTAGAAACACAAATCCAAAAACAATTCTTAAGGTACATATACAATTCTTATTTTGTTATATGCATGCACCTATAGAACAGTATTGAGGTTCGATACATTTTAAGCAAGTGCTTTTGTTTATTTTGTAGAAAATGAATGAAACAAAAAAGTTTCTAATTGTGCGACATCCATTCGAACGTCTACTGTCTGCCTATAGAGATAAATTGGAGTACATGAAAGGTCGTGAATATTATTATGAGCGTTTTGGGTACCATATTACACAAAGCTATCGTAAGGGCAAGAGAAATGATTCTTGGGGGAAGCTCGAACCAACTTTTGAAGAATTCCTTCAATTCATTGCAGAAGAGAGACACTTCGATGAGCATTGGATGCCTTACTATAATACTTGTAGACCCTGCAGTATTAGTTATGAATATATTTTTAAATTCGAAACGCTACAGAGAGACCAGAATTTCTTTATCCAGGAAAATGGCCTAGCAAATTGGTTGAGTACCGAAGAACACGTGGAGAATATAAACCCAAGAGGACCCACAACAGATGTTATTGTAAAGAAATATTTTAAAAATATTCGAAAGTCTGTGTTAGAAAAAATTTATAAAATTTATGAAATAGATTTTAAGTTATTTTCATACTCTCCTAATCAATATTATATGATATCCATAGATGATATACACAAAAATGAAAATATATCTAGTACATTATAGAAAATATATCGTAAATAAGTTATAAGTTATTTTGAGACCATTGTACATTCTTACATCATGTGAATATCATTTCATGTACCACCATGTTTTTGACTACACAGAATCACCATATCAATACAGTTTTACTTGATTTAATACAAACACTGTCATTAGTGTATCTTATTATAAATAATTAGCAGTGAGATTTTATAATGTAATTAGCATGCATGTATACAAGAAATGTGTAAAACTGTTTCCATTTTAGCCATACAGGAGAAATCCTCAATTTCTGAGATACATTAATTTTGATGAATGGCAAATAGCTTACTTGTCCAAAATGGTATGTCTTGTAATACAGCCATGATATAAAGTTGTAATAAGAGCTGTGGTGCAGCTTCCATAAATGATTCAAAGAGATGCAACATACAAATATCACTTTGTTGCCTGCGTACCCAATCTTTTGGTTTTGTCGACTGTCCACACCTTAAAGACTCTATTGCAGCACACAATAAAACTACATATCTAAAATAAAAAAAAAACATGCATACACTAAAAGCTATAAATTAAAGTAAAAATCACAAACAATTTGCAATGATACAAAATACTTATGCATTCTTTGAACTTCCAAAAAGTTGAAATAAAAATATATCTGAGAATAAATACCTGTGCACTATGCCCAATAGTAATAGGTGCAGCATCCAATGAATTGCAGTGAGAGAACCATCCGTATGATGCCATCTTAGACTAAACAATTGAATAATGGCAGTCGGTACCAGCATAAGCCCCAGAGTAAAATAAGCCCAGAACAAATGGCCATCGGACAAATACTCAGCGAATGCTAATCCATCTAAACAAGCAAATGAAAAACATAATTAGTAATAAAAGCTCTACACTCTATTGTCCAATAAAAAGTGAAGAATACAGTCACATTAATTTCTAATTGAAAAGTTAATAAAAATCAAAACGTAAACATTCATAAATATAAAAAAACGTATCATTTTATTAGAGAAAACAATTTTTTTAAAAATCATCTGATTCTCATATTATCCTGTCGCACGGACGAGCGTACGAAAAGTAAATACAAAAGAAAAGTTTGGCGGGAGTAGTAATGTTTCTCTCGATCACCTGTTACAATATCAGCCAGGAAAGTACCAACGGAGAGGATGTAAAATAAAACGTCGAGTGCCTTGAATTCATAGCTTTCGATTTTGATACGAGTGTCCATGGGCAGTTCGTTTGTCACCATTTCCTTGCTCAAAACGCTCTCCGATTTTGACTCCGTGGCCGCCATCTTCTCCGACAGACGCCAGGTACGAGATTTACTCGGTTTACGTTTTCTTTAAAAAGAAAAACTCCCGAGCAGAACGATCCAGTTTCTCGTCCTCTGTTCGTTGAGTCTCTCCTCTTTCACATCTCGCATATAACATCATTATGCACGATTACGCGAATATATCTCTAGATGCTGGAGAAACTCGCGTGGATGCTATCGCGACGCGATTTCCGTAAAGAACACTCAAAGGTTCCTTTCAGAGATTCCAAGCAAAGCAAAGAGCAAGAAGACAACAGGCGCATCTCAGATCATTATTGAGAACGTCCACTTTTTCTTCACTGAACTATTCAAATTTTGATGAAAATGTCATAATTTTACAATCTGTTGAAGAGTTTGAGATACATCTTAGACTTCAATCAGTCCAATACGTTTTGCCATGGGAACACTTTCTGAAATTGTAAGTGTAAAAAATGTAAAGCTACAATTATTTTCCTTCAATATTACAGTAATAATTTACCCAAAAAATCTTGTTTTTTTTTCGGAGTATAGCTTTAAGCATGTTGCATAAAAGCAATTAATAATAAGATATCGGCAAGCTTATGCATGATATTTTATTTTCAAATGCGCGGCATACTGTGGTTAGAAACACGCAGAATTCTAGTTCGCATGCAGTCCTTAAAATATTAATTTTACGTCCAATTTTCGTAAGAATTTATTTGTAAGTAAAATGGTTTCAATTGTATAGCCAGTATCAAGTAAATGTAATAATATCAACTGTTTTTTCATCGCTGAAAAAAAAAACGTTTAAATATACAGCACAGTGTTCTGTCCGCCATCATGGTTCTCAATGTGCTGTTTTCATAAACGTGATTATCCACCGACAAATTCTTTTCTATCATAATAAACATTTTTCATAGTTTATTTGAGGCAGACAATTCAGAGCATAATTGTTTATATAGATATATATTTATTGATGGTAATTACACGATCATTTTTTACTCGATCAAGACCTATCCACAATTTACACAAAAAGATTTAAAAAAATGGACGCTCAATACTAGTAGATAAAACAGTATTTCTAGTGTCAAATCAAAGTATCTTGTAATATGTCATTAATGCTGAATACATAAAAATCATGGGAAAAAATTAGCCGAATCAGTATTATAAAAAAATGTATACTTTTTGTCCAGTATATTCAAAGTACTCGAAAATATTCCAAACACATGAACCACTGCTCAATCCTTTTATGTAATTATTAAAAATCTAAAAATTGGTTTTACCAATTAATATTTTTATCTTGTATACGCACTTTCGAGGATAATTCAGTTCTTTTGGGAAGGTGTCACCTAGTTGGTGTCATCTTCCAGACACAAGTTGAGTCGTTCCAGGACGACTTTAAGGAAGGAGTAGCCAATCTACGTTTCTATAGTCTTCGGCGGGTCGCCGGCTGCCATCTTGGACCTCGCTCGTTTGAGAAGCCGGCCGCCCGCAAAAATCCCGTGTTTCACGCCTTCGCGCGGCTTTGGGCTCATTGTAGAAGGGTCCCGCGGGTCCGTGACGAAATTTGCCGATTCTTCGCGGGCTTAACGATCAAGATTCGGCCCAGGAATGTATTAGGTGAGCCGAAAATAAGTCAACATTAATGGGCCGACCGTGCTGGCGTGTGATTTTTCCTTATCATGTGTGTGCGTCTTCATGTACGTGTGCGTGCTTACGCTCGGCGCTACGAATATCGAACCTCCTTACTTGAGATGAGGATGGTCCGTAGCATGGAGCATTTTATTATATTATGCAAACCACTTCGTATTTACGTTTCATGAATTCTCTCAAGGTCCTGTGTCAGGGAAATCGGTCATAAAATCAGATCCTGCTTGACTCCGTCGATCGATAGACGCGGGTGTTCCTCGTTTGCCTTGGTCAAGATATTTCTATTATCAAATTCATGCTCAGCCGCCTTCGCGCTTATAACGCCTACTTATTAATCGCCTTTGCATGCCGTTTATTTTATTGACTCTGCATGGTATTACTCTTGTAATAGTTACTACTAGTTTCTATTAATGTCACTTCATTAACACGCTTCCTAACCATGATAATATTTTTGTCCATGAATTGACTTTTGGATTATTAGTATTCTTATGTCTGTTTCAACCCTTCGATCAAATATTGTCAAAGTCCATTTTCATTGATTACCTATCGAGAACGATCTCATATGTATAACTTTCTTTGGATTCATAGCTCTGCTGACGCAAGTCACACAGTTTCCTTGTACGTTTGTCTATCAGAAGATGGATCGCCGCTGTACATTGCTTTTGCTTCAGACAGTTGTAGGTATCGGAGATTTGTCCAGATTTTGTGATCGTCTACACTTTCAACATAGAACAGCACTTGTGAATCCCTTTATGCTGTGAGATTCTACAAACTTATGAACTATACAAACTTAGTTCAGTATCTTTTATACCTCCTCCCCCTTATTATCCATCCTATGCTTTGCACTTAAATGCAATATCCATATTTTAACAATTATAACTAATTCCTGCATTATGATTTGATTGGCTTTAATGACAGATTTCAATTCTATGTAAGTCATTTATGGTATTTGTGCTTATGCTTGTACCATGATTTATATAAAATTAATGGATAGCATTACCTTGGAAGAATTCACTGTTTATTGTGTTTCAATAGTTGTAGTTTATTTATGTCATGATTCGAATACTTTATTTCTTCGTCGACAATATTAATAATATCCAATTCATTTTCCCAAATAATTTACCAGGTTTACTCCTGCATTCATACATCGGTAGTTGGTTTCCTGCAGGAGAAAAAGTCATTGGTAGACGATTATTTTCGTTAAATAAAGAAGGTACCATAGTAATCAACGGTAAAGAAAACGAAAATCATTTAAGCAGCCACAGTTTTGAGAGAATGGCGCTACCAAGTAGAGCACGGGTCTATGCAGACGTTAACTCACACAAACCTCGAGACTACTGGGACTACGAATCCTATGTTGTTGATTGGGGGTAAGTACTCACTGTCGCAATCATTGTAAATATTTCCATAATATAGATATATTTGTACTTTTCTCTAATCATGAATCATAATGTTTGTTGCATCAAAAGAGCAAATCCTATAACAAGTAAATTATTTGTCATTCAAATTAGTTATAATTGTCTTAAACATTAGTGCTTTTGTAGATGCATTTTTTCCTATTTCTCTGTCCTTGCAGTCAACAAGATGACTACCAGTTAGTCAGAAAACTAGGACGGGGAAAATACAGTGAAGTGTTCGAGGCCATTAACGTCACAAATAATGAAAAATGTGTCGTTAAAATACTAAAGGTATGTTTGTACTACGAATAAAGATTATTTAAGGAAAAAAGGATTGAAACTTACAATTTTCAAATCAAAAAGGAATTAAAGTAGTTAAATTGTTTTATGTGTACCTAAGAATTTAAACAGCAACTCTTTTCACTTGCAGCCAGTAAAAAAGAAGAAGATAAAGAGGGAGATTAAAATCCTAGAAAACCTGAGGGGTGGAACCAATATAATCACGCTACAGGCAGTTGTAAAAGATCCGGTCTCAAGGACACCAGCATTGATATTTGAACATGTGAATAACACAGACTTCAAGCAGCTTTACCAGACGCTTACAGACTACGACATAAGATACTACCTCTACGAATTGTTGAAAGTACGTACGCTTATCAACAATTGTAACTTAATAAAAGCCAAACAAATGCACTCGGTTGCACTCAAAGAAGTTTGACCACTAATCATGAAATCTAATTCAAATACTGATGATCTGAGATGCATTAAAACCTTTCGTTAATAGGCATTGGACTATTGCCACAGCATGGGTATAATGCATAGGGACGTAAAGCCCCACAATGTTATGATTGACCATGAGAACCGAAAGCTACGGTTAATCGACTGGGGATTGGCTGAGTTTTACCATCCAGGACAGGAATATAATGTCCGCGTGGCTTCCCGTTATTTTAAAGGACCCGAATTGCTCGTGGATTATCAGGTTAGTTGTCATTTTCCTACAACCTCACACGAGTGACGTCTTTGTTATAAAATGGCGACAAATCCTACCTTATACTTAACGAAAAGTATTTATATATTACCTCATCAGTTAACGGATAACATACATAAAAAATAAAGTTTTATGATTATAATTCAAGGGTAATACGTAGCTTTATTACGAGATAACACATAACGATATGCCTGTCTATCCACCTTACAATGAACTGGCATGGCGGTATTATTGATTTGTTTAACAAAACTCTTTTTCGTCTTATTACAGATGTACGACTATTCGCTAGACATGTGGTCGCTGGGATGCATGCTAGCCAGTATGATATTCAGGAAAGAACCTTTCTTCCATGGTCACGACAATTACGATCAATTAGTCAGAATTGCAAAAGTCTTGGGCACCGAGGAACTCTTTGAGTATCTAGACAAGTATCACATTGAACTTGATCCCCGCTTCAATGATATTCTTGGTCGGCATTCGCGTAAACGCTGGGAGCGCTTTGTCCATTCAGAAAATCAACATTTGGTCTCGCCCGAGAGTTTGGACTTCCTTGACAAGCTTCTGCGCTATGACCATTACGAGAGACTCACAGCGCGCGAAGCCATGGAGCATCCTTATTTCTGTAAGTTGACTCATCCCTATATTAATTCTCAACAATTTTAGAACATTGCATTAGTTCAGTACACTGACTTTCTATTTCTGAGAGAACTGTGACTCTTACGTAATTTCATATTAATACAGATATTGTGATATTATTATCCTGCAATTTTTGTTTGCCAAATTATTTTCACACTGCATATATACGTTTGATTTAAATTCATTCGGATATACATGTGCGATTTGGCACAATCGATTATTTTAGATCATTTGCTTTGCTGTCTATTTTTGTTCTAGTTTTCTTATTGATATTCACATTTTATTTCTTTTCTATTGATCATCTCATATAATCGGGCAAACTCAGTCTTCGATATTTACACTTTACAGACTTGTATGCCATCTACAATCTACCAATTCTTAATAGAATTATTGGGCCTTGCTTCGTCATTTCTTAGAAATTTCTTTCCATGCGTGTCTTTATTTGGAAACAGGATCTAGTGTTTATCTTCGATGGGGCAATGCTCACAGTTCAGATAATATTTTATTACACGTATTTGAATAGCTGTGACAAAGTCAGTGTTCCCTTATTTGTACGTCTGTTAACAAACTGATTATTTAAATATAGTATGAATAATCGATTACACAAATGATTATATGTTCAAACTCATTCTTGTTACAGATCCCATAGTGAAAGAACAAGGTCGATTGACCATGGTGTCGTCGTCACCTACTCCCATGACAGGCTCATTGCCTGTAGGTGAGTAGCGGCCCAGGTAATGTCACCACCACCTTAACTTACCTCTACCTCTTATAATTATTGAACCGTTTAACACACCTGGTATAAAGAAAAGCCTAATGATTAATTATCTTCCATTGGCTATAAGTTTCTTTGTCAAATTCCGTCAGAATCGTGCTCTCGTAGTACAAATTTGTAATTTTCAATTACTAGGAAGCGTTTTCCTTTACGTTCATTCGCTGTACATTCTTGCACGCTGTTATATAATTCTTACTTTTACAATCGAAATTGTAGAAAAAAAATTGCGAATACAAGAATGCGTGTCACGTCATTTGAATGCCAATAAAGTTGAATGTTCTTTTACCACATATACGACGAGCCGAAAGAATTTCTCGAGAAATCTCTTTTTATTTTTCTTTTTCTTTTTATCTCAGCTCCTATTCACTTTAAATTACTCGTTTTTGCCTATTGGACAGGGAAAGTATCAACAAGTTTAAAGCAATATAGTATTCCTTAATAAAAGTACATGTAAATACGCACGGTAAGATTTGTAAATGCGTTTTTACGGCCTGAGCGTTTGTTAATCTCTGAATTCAATTTTCAACACTTCAATACTGTGATGTTCTTGACGCGTGCTTATCCGGCTAAATACAGTATAGAATCGAAAGAGTATCAGATTAGTATCACAGGAGCAGTCAATTATTTTGTAGAATTTTTATGAAAATACTTGTTTTAAAAAAATGCAAACTGTCCTTCATTTCCTTAACCTTGTACAAAACACAATTCCGTACCATTCATTAATACATGATGAAGCTATATGATTATATTTTTATCAACCTTAATAACATCATTCGACTAACTAAAGTACAGTAATGAGACTCAGTGTCATTTAGTGTTGGTTTTATCATAATCAAGCGTTAAGTATCAAGTGCGTAAATATATCTTTCAGTCGGTAATTTTCTGCACATACTATCATCAAGAATGTTTTTTTTTTTTTTTGATCACAATTCACTTTTCCTCAGCCTATTAAGTCACGAGGATGCGAAACTTTGGCGACACCGAATTTTCGTATGTTGGAAATAACGTTGTAGGAAAAAAAAGTATTGCTTGGAGATATTTTACAGGATATTTAATCTTTGAGAGATTACATTTAGTTCTAAAGATCAAACTGTATATGATTATATTATTGGCTGGTATTGATATCACGACCGATGGCGCTAAGACTAATGTAAATTTGGAACATCCCAAATCTTGGCATCTTGGTTTGTAAAATAAATCTTACTATTAAATGGCAAATACTGTTAATGTACACAAATTTCATCAGTTACACAGAAACCTTCCGAAAGTGAAAGTAACGTCCAATTTATAGCACTAAACTATACCGATGACGTCGTTTACAATGGTGACGAGACAAGGAAAAAATATAAATTCCAAGATGACAACGACGAAGCTGGCAATTATTTAATAGAGATATTAATTTTTTCTCTTCCACTTCTTAAACACGCCACACATACCATTTCAAAAGAGATACTTAATGCATGACGTGCAATTCTCTAGAATTTATCTCTTAGAGATATTAGGACTGAGGGCAATTAAAAATTGTAATTATATTGCTCATTGTCATTTCAAAACAAGAATAGCCTTCACGTTATCCACCACAATACATATCACGCAATATATTTTCACCTAGTATACATTTATAAGTTGCATATTAACAACACTGGTCCATTGAAATTATGAAATTTGTTAATATTGATTTAAACAAAAAAAAGAAACTTATTTTCATAAATGACAATGGAAAAGTGACTGGAGCAATAGCTCTCGCTATAGCATGGGAAATGAGTATGCGTGCTTCAGGAAGATGTTTGAAGAGGAGCTCGAAGCAAAGTCATCAGGAAAGGATTTGTTGCAGATGACCATGGTGTGGCAATGAGCAGCTTGCCGGTGCCAGTTGCGGTTTCTGGGTCGGCTGGGTTGGGAAGCATGGACGGCATTGGGGTCGGAGGTCAAGTCCCCCACGTGGAAGAACATCCAACTTCCCAACCGATACCTCAGCTTTTATAAGTTCACCAGCCTCGAACCGCAAACCATCGTCTCCCAAGCTACTTCAGAACACAACACAGCAACAGCAGATACACTGTTACGTTGAGGTCGTAGCCCCGTGCGCCAACGGCATTCCGGTTCGTAACGTCGGTTTCATCGGTTTCATCGAACCCTCAATCAAGACTGAGATCACAACTTGCGTTGCCAATCCTCCTGTGAAAGTTTACAACCGTCGAAGGAGCCCAACGTCGTGCTCGTCATCAGGAAGTCATGGTACCGATATGCGCGTAGAACCAGTATTGAATATCCTGCGCATGACGACAGATGCTACTATGCGTTCTATAATTAGACTGCTGACTCGTTTGATAACGCAAATTAGACGCGTGCGTTGCGCTATGTCGCTGCGAAATCGTAAAAGATCTTTCATAAGGACGCAGCTGATTATTTTGATCAACTTGATAACTACGACGACTATACGACTGGGTCCGGACTCCTTTCGCAGATGATCGTACGCGTTTGCAGAACATGAGACATGATGATAACGAAAACGGAAAAAATATTAATAAAAAAAGATACATGCCTACATCTAACAAATACACACTCTCTTTCTCAATGGTTCAGTTACACACACACACGATTTACACGAAGAGATAGAAACATGTGCGCGTGTTTCCAAAAAAAATTCTATCGGAAATGACGTGCATTCGCACATTCGTACAACTATACATACATGCATTACATGTAAACACACGCAATGGTACATTTATACATACACGCATTACATATAAACACAGACACACACACACACTAGGTCATTCAGTTTAGTAATATTTAACGATGATAAAAATGTTCATTTATATCTGATTCTACAATGATAGCTGAATAAAATGTTTGTTATAGCCTAGTACTCTTTGTGATCTGAATACCTGTGCGTCCGCTGAAAACAAAAGACAGATAATTTATCACTAGCCATCCGACTCTATTCTCTGTGTAATTCACGTTTCGCAATTTTATCTCTCATTGTGAACGAACCAAGCTGTCAATTGCGAAAGCCGAACCAAGCTAGTCGTACACAGTATGTTCCGAGTACTTGGCGATGGCGAAACTTTGTAACGTTTGTTAGTGGCGACTCTATCAATATGCCTGGATCAATATGTTAGAAACTTTAATGTTTGACAAGTTCATTAATATTTGTATTTCATAATATTTTCTGCTTCGTGAACTCCCAAATGTACTTCCTGTTCGAGAAGGGTCGCGAACGCGTGAGAAATGTGCAACTGACCATGAGAAAGAGAGTGGACAGAATGACATAGAATAAAAGTAGAAGAAAAAATGAGAGTAGGAAAAAAGGTCTACAGGAATTTAAACTCGTACGAATTTGTCAGCTTATTGTCAATTCCTATCCGGTAGTGTATATGGATGAAAGAAAAAAAGAGAGAAAAAACAAAGAATACGAGTTTTAAAGGAAAAGCGAACGCGCCTCGATTCCTGCCGACGACTCGTAAAACATGTGCGAATCCTAAAGGCGCTTTATAATATTAATCCCGAAACAGAGAGCGTCGTGATCAAAGTATAAATACGAGATGGCGTCGCCAGTCCCTCGACGCCCTATGAAAACGGTTCCAGTATAGTATAAAAAAAAGAAAAGAAAACCCGGGTACGAACCGTAGCGCCGTTTTTGCCTTGTCGTTGTGTACTGTAAGATTTTATATGTATATTTTACTCGTGAAAAATGTACCTATAAAAAGAGAAATGTACCTATACGCATTATACATATAGAGAATAATGTTCATGACAGACACTGCAAGCGTAAGAGTCGTTTTAATTGCGCCTTTATTTCTTCTTCGCTAAGTCATTTGTTCTCGGTACTCGTTATATCAGTGAATATTCGAAGTAGATAAGAATTTAGAATCCTTGAGATGTACGTCGGGGTGCAATGGAGTGTCGAGAAACAAATTTGCTAATGGCTATCAAATTGCGAGCAAGGATTGAGAAAACAAAACATTTTTAAACACACGTTACATATAGGACAAATATACACAACAAAATAATATGTTCTTGCGAATCGTGGCTTGTTTAAAAGAAACTACCTGAAGTCGCTTGTGCATTCTTTCTCATTTGTCGCGCCCTAGACTCCTCCGAGCCATTCGTTTGTACGTTAAGTTTACGATAATCTAGTTTAGTTTTAAAGGAGGAACAATGAAAACATAATAGTACGAGATTCATGAGGTCGTTTCATGACGTTTTGTACGTCAGGACGGTTTGATTGGGACCCAGCGAGAAAGTTGTAACAAACAAAAGATAAATTAAAGCAGGGACTAATAAAACGACAAGACGACAAAGATACAGAAGGGAGAATTAATTATAGCGTAATAGAAAAGAAATGAGGATTAGAACCAAAATATCCGCGTCGTTTCGATCATTTAAATGTATTTTGAGGAAAGAGAGGTTATGAAGAATTTTTAAATAACGATTTTTGCCAAGGTTCGAATATCCTCTACGTGCATCTTTTGTTCAGGAATTATGTGAGGGGGAAGAGAAGAGTGAGAAGAAGGGAAGGATTGATACAAAAGAAAAAGACGTCAACCGTAGTACAACGGAACGACTCGAGGCTATATACCGTTATTATAATAGAGATGAAAACCGAAAGATAAATTATTAAGCTGCCATGGATTTTTCATCGATAATTATTTTTATTGAATCGTCACGTCGTTTATAGAGACAACGGCGATAAAGAAAGAGGACGTGGACGAGAAAGAAATAGCAAGTGAAGAGAGGGCAAAAACGGGGAAGGGTTGGATAATAATATTAATATTAATAATAATCGTTTTCAATGTAACACTAACTAACGAGTATCAGTGCTCTCGCAAGGCTTTATGCGAAATGTGCGCGCGAGCCATTGCGCACTCTTGTTTTCTGTAACGTGACGTAACGCGGGTTAAGGTGCAGGCTATCAAATGGAAAATAATTAATGCGAACAATGAAAATCCGTTGCTGGTCAACCGGCAAGACAATAAAATTCGCGAGAAACGCGCAGCGGCCCGCACGTCATGAATTTTCGCAGGGTTAACCTCCTACCCCGCCGTCGATCACTTCCCTCCTTCCGTATCCCCACACACCACTCAATCCCCTCTTTTATCCCTCCGTAAAAATAACTTATCATTAGTTAAATTTTTTCTATATCGTGTACACCACTGTATTACGGATTTTTCAGGTGAGACGAGAGAAAGAAATTAATCGAGTGGTTACATAAATTGCATAATGAATAGTTCCGAAATATGGCACATACTTCGCCTACGACACTCTCTGCGAGGTATTTACTATGTTTCTTGCGAATGAAGTGTGCTGTGTTTATCGCGGAGGATTCACGAAGGAAATCATAATTATCTTAATTAGAAAAAAGAAATACAAAGAGAAACTCGATGGATAAATAGTCACGGTACGGATTTTCTTTTCGTGACGTTCGAATGAATTAAACTTGTGCGTGCGCGTACAATAACTACGTAATTTTTATGTCAAAAAGAAGCAAAAAAAAGAACAAACTTGTAACAATATTAAACTAACGATAATGTATAGGATTAAACGAACAAAAGCAAATACAATTTTGTTTATATTAAACACGTTGCCTGTCTCTTGGTTATTCTGTTCTTTTCTCTTCTAATTATGATATCCGTGTACATTTTGTGTCAGGATGATTTTGCGGCATCCATGGTCACTGTTTGCTTGGAAAATAGATTATTTTCGTTGATTAAAAAGCACTTGAATTTTTTAAAATGTAAACTATCTGATGTGCATCTTTTTTGTATAGCACCTCGTGAACGTACATTTTTATATTCCTTGCGCAATTCTAATTATGAGACAATGCAGTGATTCAATTTTGGATTTGTGATGAATAAAATTTACATGCAAAGTTCATTCACGTAGGTATTCGAATGAATCAAGAATTTCAGAAATTTGCAATTTTATACGGAGTTATTACATCACAGCTCGATTGAGTTTTAAAACCAAAAAGTTAGCTTTCGTATTGTAAAGCTATTTTTTGTTTATTTATAACACTGTCGCTACGCGTGAACACATCGAATTAGTAAAGAACAGTTCTTAACGGAATATTAAATAAATCATTTATTCTTATATTCATTTATTAATAACATTGTTTTTAATGTGCATCGTTGCGATTGCACTTAACTACATGAAAGTAGTGGATGGTTGATCAATCCAATTGGAAAAAGAAGCACACGTATTGCTCAAACGGCAGCATTGATGAGATCAGAGTACTTCTTGACTTTGCTTGAGATGCTCATGTCGACGTACTTATCACCAATGGATACAATCATACCGCCAATGATAGATGGATCAACTTTGGTTGTAAGCAAAAGAGTTTGGCCCTTGGAAAGGAACGATTTAAGAGCACCCTCCAATTTGCTTTTGCTGTCAGCATCCAATGGTTTTGCAGTGATCACTTCGCAGACTACTTCTCCTCTATTAGCAGCCATGATGACCTTGTATGCATTGATTACTTGATTAATCTTTCCCAAACGTCCATTCTCTGCAAGTAGGGCCAACAAATTTGCAGTGGCTGGGTTCAGATTGGCTGCTCCACCAATAGCCTTGAAGGCCTCAACCTTGGACTTGCGTTTTATTGAAGGATCCTTCACGAATTCAAATAATTTTGTATCTGTCTTCAGGAGACCCTGATAAAGCATAAGTTGTAAGATAAAAATTACATTTTTTCTAACAATGGTATACAATTAATAAAAGATATAAAAACTGTTTTAAAAGAAGAATTTAAAGGCTTCATATTCAAATTTTTACAAATGCATAAACATATACTGCAAATTTTGTTTATGTTTTATATATACTAAACTATTATCTATATTTTAATATAATAGAATGAATACCTGAAACTTAATCAAATCCTTCTCAACAATATCCAATGATTTCTGCTTACTAGCAGCAGAGAATAAGGCAGTAGCATAACGGCCTTCCAACCCAAACACCTGCACTGGTGGCTAAATAAGAATACATATGAAAAACTGTTTTATGGAATTTCAATATTAACATACATTCATTAATTTCTAGTATATGTAATAATATTTGTATCAGTAAGTTTTCATTCCTGTATAAATATCCGTAACCGATCAATGCAAGGTTATTACATAAGAACAAATTTAGTAAGAATATCAATGCAGTAAATATATACCTTGACCATCTGCTGTACAGCAGCAGAAGAGGAGAATGATCTCGCCTGAAATTTTAATAGAAAATCAATTAATTGTGCTTTATAATTTCAACATTCGCCTAATTAAATGAGCAAATTTATCATGTAGGACTGTATAGGAAAACATAATTTCGGTTACAATTATATATTTTTTAGTATAACTCAAATATAACACATTTCCGTACTTGCAATCAACAATTTTCTTCAACATCATGTCATTAATGTCCAGAATTTAAAGAATAGAACTTACGATAATATTAATTCTGCTGGCAGCCATTTTGCAAATGTGGATAAAGGTACAACGAAGATAGTCGACTGTCTTACGTAAGATCGATATTACGAGTTACGATTGTTACTCTTCGCGCGAGAAGCAAGTGGCGACGCCATACGTAGAAAGTTAAAACTAATTCTTGTATTCCGCTATTCACATAACATTCATGCATACCTCCAGAAGATGTCTGTATAATATGAATCAGGGAATAAGAGTAAAGAGAGAATTATTTATCAATTCCGTTATTATAGGTAAAACGTATTGCATATTAATATTCATAACTTGTTAAATAGAATAAATACAAATAGTCTCGTATAAAGGAACTTTATTAAATTAAAATTCTATGTCGATTAATATACTTGTATATAGTACAATGAAATATATTAGGTTATCAGGTTTTTCGTATTAAGAATTATTCAAATATATTGCTAAAACTCTAGACGTGTCATAAGAATTTGGAATTTTTTTATATTTCCTGGTAATTTTATCAGATTTAGGTGAAGTTCATTTATAGTGGTGAATTTGTTGGGCGAGACCAGTATACTGGAATGATAAATAATATGCTGCTTCGTTTTTTTGATTCGTGACATTCGCATCAATTAACTTTATTACTGAGTTTTTGTCCGTGCTGAGCTTGACAGCCTTAATATTTGTCAGCCAGATTTGATTGGTGCATCTATTCTTAGATAGTATAAATGATATATGATATAAAGTTCACATTATTATATTCGGCAACGATTGCATTTAGTGCTTATGCCATAATACGTACAGCATGTATTATGTAATCATTGTAATGTTTAACATTATTATGGCTGTTATTTATCCGTTCCTTCGACCCCAGCTTGCGTCATTAGATCGGCGATATTTTTCTCGAGATCGTCTATTCTGTTTCCCATTTCATCTAGTAATTCTTATTAAGGACATACCAAGATTTAAAAGAACAAGAAGCACAGGCAGTCAGACGGTTTGCCCCAAAAGGAATGCAACCTTGTCTACGTAATAGTACAAAGAAAAGCAAATTAACGAACATCATTGACAGTGCGTTATAGGTTAAGTTGTTGACGTTTGACAACTAAAGTAACATAAATCTATATGAAAAGGATATTTCTTCCAATAATTTGGTCAGATATCGTCTGGAACTTGTCTTGCATATTCTGCAGTAGCGTCTGCACCTGTAATTATCAATTATATAAAATTCTATTAAAAAATATTAAACGAAATTGTCACCCTATAGACACTTTATAGAGTTTGGAGCATGAATTTTGGAACGGAAAAATTATTCACAGTTCACCAGATTGAAAATGAAAACAGCTACTCACGTATTGCGTTAATTCTTGCATATTCTTCGGATCTGTATTATTGGCAACAACATAATTCTCGCCATCCTCATTCTTGTGATCTTGCTTGATGTCAGCCATTCTTCTTTGTATTTTGTATCTATACCGTCTCTCCGTCAGATGCCGTCAGTCTCCAATACGTTCGTCAGCAACTGCTTTTGACACGTTCTGAACTTTATTTGCAGATCAAGATGCTTGACGAAACAGTAAAAAATAGACTAGTAAAATCATACGCATGCGTCTATTCAAATCGAACGACAATTTGGAGGATAACTATGCTCGTTTAAATTCTCATTGCTACTCGGTGTTACCCAGTGGAAGGTACCACAAGGTACGAACGTCGATTGATTTAACAGGGACGCTAGTGGAAGTATGTGGCATCTTTACCGCATAATGCACAAATATTTCTCATTGATTTATTTAACGAGTAATCATAACTGCACCGAGAATATTTCTCTAATCCTTGTTAAACATTTTACTAGAATATTTTTTAATATCTTAAAAGCAAAACAGATCATGATGGATGTTTTGGAATTGGCTACGCATTATCTAAATCTTTGATTGTACAGTGACGTATTATTTTGATCATTTATCCACCAGATTATAGCGTATTTTCTCAACCGACTTAAATAGTAAGACTAGAATGTGTTATTCATCTAAAAGCATTTATAATTGAAATCTTTTTTGGTATCATAAACAAGTGATTGACACATAAAGCTTATCAGATAACAAAAATATTTAATATGATCTGAAATTTTTTGCTACACCAAATAACAGAAGTTAGAATAACCCTAACACAATGCCTCTTATATAAAAACGTAAAATTATACAGATACTGGACCTGGGACAACGTTTCTTTTGAATATGATTATAATCTCATATATCTTATCTATTTTGTATAGGTATAAACACCAGTAATATGAAGCCCATATATATCTTCTAATAAAAAAATGACAGTTGGAGCACATGGCAAAATCTAACAATAAACTCCCACCAGAAATCACAGGGAGTATTCAGTGAATCCAATTGGTTGTTTTGCTCAGCTGATGATGCTCGCGCAATACTGGGTTGTATGTTAAATGTGCGTCACCAGCTGATCGCAACGTTACAATAACAGTGAGTTTGGAAAGCTCAATGTCAGTTAAACTTCACAGTAGAAAGTTGTGCACAATAGTAAAAAACAGAACAGTAGTGAACGTGTTAATATCTGGACTACACCTAGAAAGGGCAGCTACCAATCTTAATTTTGATTAAAATATACTTATTTACACTTTTTGTGTTATTGGCGTCAACTGGCAATGAACTTAAGATTAATTCTTGGTCTTCTTATCCTATTTGGAATTTTGCATGTAGCAAATCTTTGGCACTTTCGAGGGAAGCAGCAATCACCAGTTATATTAAGTGAGTGAATGTTTATTACGTGCTACTTGCATATTTATAATGGCAAGCGATGGAAACAATTAAGTTGCAAGTCATTTTTGAGGTTTATAGTAGCTTTGGTTATTTAGTTCCAGGAGATGGTGGGAGCCAGGTTGAAGCCAAACTCAATAAAACAACTGTGGTTCATTATCTCTGTGAAAAAACTTCAGCAGAATACTTTAATATATGGCTCAATCTGGAGCTATTGGTTCCAGTCATAATAGATTGTTGGGTAAATTCTTTTCCATGTTTAGAATTATTATTTTGTACTAGAAATTTTGGATTTCACTTGATCTATACTACAGATCGATAACATGAAACTGATCTATGATAATAATACAAGAACAACAAGAAACACTGATGGGGTTGATATAAAAATACCAGGATGGGGAGATCCATATGTCGTAGAATACTTAGATCCTAGTAAAGCATCCCCTGGATCCTATTTTAAAGATATTGGTAATATGCTTGTGAACGAGCTTGGATATGTACGAAATGTTTCTATTCGGGGAGCACCTTATGACTTCAGGAAAGGACCCCGTATGTTTCTATAATATTATAAGAGATATAATGATTCCTCATGTACTATAATTAATATGAAAGTTCCATTTTATAGATGAAAATGGAGAGTTTTTTGTGAAGTTGAAAGATTTGATCGAAGAAACATATTTAATGAATAATAAAGAGCCAGTAACATTAATAGCACACAGTATGGGAGGACCTATGTCCCTTCTTTTTCTACAACAGCAAAGCCAAAAATGGAAGGATAAGTATATAAACTCCTTGGTAACTTTAGCTGCAGTATGGGGAGGTTCTGTGAAGGCTCTTAAAGTTTTCGCTATAGGTAAGTTAATCATTTATCGGGTATCCCCCAATTATTATTGCTTTAATTATTCCACGAACCACAACGCTGCCATAGATAAGTGAGATTAAGCAGTCTCACGACAATACATATTCCATTCGCAGTAGGAACTCAAAATGAATGTAATCAGCGCATTGTGTAAAGATAACTACACAAAACAATTCATTGCGAACGTTCCGATTGAATTACAAATGGAACATTCCAGGGGATGATTTGGGCGCTTATGTACTTCGCGAAAGCATATTGAAAAATCAACAAATTACGTGTCCAAGCTTGGGATGGCTATTACCCTCAAAATTATTTTGGAAGGATACAGAAGTCCTGGTGCAGACGCAACAAAGGAATTATACATTCAAGGATATGAGAGACTTTTTAATGTAATAATTTTGATTTTATCCAAATTGTTATATAAAAATCCTCAATCATATTATTTTCATACAGAGATATAAACGTTCCTAATGGGTGGGAGTTCCGGAAGGATACTGAAAAATATCAGTTAGATTTTTCTGCCCCAGGCGTAGAGTTGCACTGCTTACACGGAGTCAAAGTGGACACAGTAGAACGGTACGTCATTTTTTCTTCTTCAACTTAAGGATACGTCTTTAATTTTTAAATTAATGTTATGTATTAAACTCTTTTCTAGATTGTATTACAAGCCGGGTACCTCGGTCGACGGCTATCCTCAATTAATTCCTGGAGACGGCGACGGGACAGTTAATTTAAGAAGCCTAGAAGGTTGCTTACATTGGCAAGGTAAACAAACTCGAAGAATTTATCATCAGCCATTCACGGGTGTTAATCACATGCAAATCTTGAGGGACGCTAACGTATTAAATTATATAAAAACTATATTAAAAGTTTAGAAACTCAGTCACTATTGTTAAATCGGATGAAATGAAACTCAAAAATGAAATTGCAGATCCTCTGCTGATTCATTATCGATTGACTTTGTCAATCAGTCCGAGAATCTCCCATTCGTAGAGATTAATAAAGAATCCTCCATAGTCACAAAAATTCTGACAAGTTAATTTATGATGAACATAGTGAATATGCAAGCGAAAGAGTTTCTGAGTCATTAATCACCAGAAAATGTAGAGCTTCTGCTTGTGATAATGTCGACCGTTCGAGCTTACTATTTATTGTGCCAATTTATTATTGATTATTCATTCATAAGAGATCTAATTTTTAACTGACTTCCTCGGAAGATTTCAACGATTATCGACTGTTTTAGTTTTATCGCTGAAATTTCAAACTATTTTATAAGTACATGTAGGAAGATGTTTTCTTTGAACATGATTAACAACGTTTGCGCAATAGAAAAAAGTGTCCATATTAAAGAATATTTTGTATATATACCTCATGGTTTCGTAATGTACTATTAAATATAATATATGATCTTGTGTAATGTCATTAAATAAATTCAAATTAAATCAATTCGCTCCAACCCTGAAACTTTTGCAATTGGATACAGTAAGAACGTCGTGCTAAAAAAATTAAATTTTATATTATCATATATATATTCCTCTACTATACTATGGATATACATTTTCAAATTACTTTTTTAATAAATAGGTACAAGATTTTCACTCAAATTGGATGGGTGCTCCAGTAGGGTCTATCAATAAGTTATACGCGTGTATAGGATTCATTATCTTCAATATAAACACAGGGTCCTCTTTGGCACGCGTTTCATTTTGTAATTGCACGACTAACATTTATAATCACAGGTTTATTGTGATCTCTCATTTCTAATTATGCTTGCCTTTATTATGTGAGTTGGAGATTTGGGAGCATTTGTAAGAACACAGCATAAAGGCAGCATAGGAATGCTTGAAACTTTCTATTGAAATATTTCACATAAAACGTTTTTGCTCAAGCACCACCAAGCTTATAAAAAAAAAATCGTACGCAGTATGTAAAAAATGGACGTACGACTTTCGTCTCTACAAATTCTCTGACATATCACTACGGGATATGAATAATTCTTGAAATAATTCATCCCACGTATGAAAACTGTGAGTTGTAGAGACGGCGGTGAAATGGTATTAGAAAAAGGACGTAAAAAATTCTATTTCCAATTAAGGCAAGCTTAGTTAATGTCAGTTAATACCCGAGGATGTTTTCAAGAAGGCATACAGTCCAATAGCCAAGATGGTCACTACGGTGATGGTTTTGTAACTCCTTATACGATAAGGTATCCTACTTGCAGAAATTGCAACACGAAGTTGTCTTTGTTTTTCTCTTTCTTTACGACTGGCTTCTGCTTTCGATTTCCATTCTTGTTCTTTACATCTTCTTTTATTGTCATAATCTCGAACGTCGTTACTTATTGACTCTGGTGGATACTGCCGATAGAGGTTTGTCGCATCGATCAGTAGCTGCTCAAATGGCAGATCTTCGGGAAGCTGATTGATACAATACATTTTTTATTATTATTTGTAAGACATCATTTTTATATAAAAGAATTGTAAAGTAACTTACTGTACAGAGTACTTTATGAGTATGTCCCATATCAGGTGTAGTATCAAAGATTTCTGCTGCCCTGTGTGCTACGATTACAGTGCTGAGGTAGAGTGGCATCAGAGGAGGACTACCGAGGAAATAATCAAACAATCTGTGTAAAAGTTTTCTATTCTCAGCATACTTGTGCGCGTACCATGTGGTATACTCGGCCAGCGCAAAGTGAGGAAATAATTCTACACTGCAAACAGATATTCCTGTTCAAATCATTGTTAAAATCATATTTTCGTGGTGGGTAAAGATATTGAAAGTGTGGTGGACTTACTTTTCAAGGTGTTCCAATAGGGTTGGATGTATTCGTTCGAGCAATGCAAATATGTAGAAAAGTTCCTGGTTCACTTTTTCCATTGTCTTTTCCATGAAACGTTCTAAAAACTTGAGAGATATTCTTTCTAGTATGTGGAGACCGCGCTGTAAGCCCATTACTATTAGGACTGTTGCTGCTATGTCATTATATCCCTGGTAGTAACTGATTATGAATTATTTTATTACCGAAGCTAAAGGAAATGCTTCAATTTCAATAAATTATAGACACTAACTTCAAATATGTATGCTGGTGAAGGACCCAACATATTAACTGTGTCAATTCTCCATGAAATATTTCAATTTCCTTCTCGGCTGCCCTAGAAGATAGATGACCACTGCTACGTGCCACATCCTTCAAAATCTGCTGGTATACTTCATCCGGCACAAGGGTATGTACTGTTTCTAATCCCTCCACAGAAACAAGTTCTTCATCTGATAATCCCAGAAGTCTTGGCCACAGAACCCTTCGTATATCATCTACACATCATCTTTATGATTGCAAGACTGAGTTGTTAAGGAGGACATTATTGTCAAGAAGGAACCAATTTATAGAGCAGTAATCAATGTGTTAAACATTCTAAATGTAGTTCCTTGTTGATAATAATGCTTTCCAATAACAATATAAATAATTACCAATAACAAAACCCTCGCTGCTGCAACCTAGAAGTTTGAATTCTTCAAATGTAAAATCAGGCTTGGCTATACTTCTACGAAGTACAGCAATTTTTATTTTCTCTCGTTCCATCAACTTCAAAGTATTATTAGAACCATTGACGTATGAATCATGATCTTCTTGGTGAACTGTAATCCCATTATGTTTACCTGGTTGATCTGAGTCATCCAGCTGTGGAATATTAGGGATCATTTCATTGATCCATGCCTTTGACTTATCAGACAATACAGCAGGGATTTTTATTTTCGGTTCAGATTTCTGCCGCTCCATTATAGGATTGCATGTAACAGATTCAATGACTATTTTTCCTGTTTTTGAATCCTGTATATCATTAGCACTTGACTCCGTTTGCGATGACCTAGGAATCTTAAGAAACGGAACAGTTTCGTCTTCGATTATATCTATCATCTTCTTTACACGAAATCATGTTCAATTACTTGCATTCCCAATCATCAGACTCAACGTTTAACGATGAACCCGCTGAGAAACACATTCACTTAAACTTTGACAACTATGACACGTACCAGTTAGGTCGCTACAACTAGTGTCATCACTTTTGAAATGAAAACAGGGTTATCTGTGAACTAGCGTAACCGAATGAACACCGAGTGTTCCCGTTTCCGCAATTTTGCGACAGAGTACGCTAATTTACTAATAATACAATCATCGACTGAAGATAAGTAGACTAGAGGCATTCCTGCGTGTCTGATGCCGCGAAGTCTAAACACCTGACTCATCAAAAGAAAAGCAAGAAAGTGAAAATATGAAACAAGAGTATTCTAAATAGAAAGGAGTATGAAGGGGGTGGAAAACTACGGCCCTAGTAGACTTTACTTTTCAAAAATATTTTGGAGTATTTATAACGAATTCACAAAACGATAAACGTAATAAATCATTCGAATAATATTTGGAAGCACTATTTCTGTGTTTTACAAATAATTAGATCCCTTTATAAAAATATAAATATATTTACTTTAACATACTCTCTTGAACATACATATATAATATTTAGCTATCGGGTATCCTTTCACAATATATGACTGATCAGAAGGAACTTTCTTCTTGAAAAAAATCCAAATCCTCTAATCCCTCTGGCAAATAATTCAATCCAGACTCGTCTTTATGTAGCATGTTGTACCCTTTGCTATATCCTGACAAATAAAAAGTTAATATAAATATGTAGCCAAGTACAATTCTAGATGAAACTGAAAGTTATATAATTTACCAAGTTGACTCATGAGTTTTGTTGGTGCATTTCTTAGATGTAATGGTACTGCTGGTTGTGGACCTTTGTGATCGGCTACTACTTTTTGTGCTGCTCTAAGAGCATCTTCCATTAAACGAGATTTTGGTGCTCTCGCCATATAAGTAACACATTGTGCCAAGAGCACATCACATTCTGGCATCCCAAGCATTTTGCAACCATGCATTGTGTCTATCGCCACACCTGCTCGATCATTCTACATTTTCTTAACTTGCATTTCACGTTTATTAATTCATTGTCCAATTTTACGAACCTAATGCTTTCGTATCCTCCAGTCCGATGTCTTCGCATGCCATTCTGACTAATCTTCTTGCAATATAAACAGGATCCTCACCACCGGACATCATTCTTGCAAGCCAGTAGAGTGAAGCATTCTCATCACTGGCTCTTACAGATTTGTGAAGAGCAGAAATCATGTCATAATGTTGATCACCCTTCTTGTCGTACAGCATATGTGTCTTTTTAAGGCTATCCTTAATGTCATCCAACGTAATTAATCCAGGTCCTTCCTCTAGAAATTTCTCCTCATTCGGTGCTTTCGATTGCACAGCTAATTCTAATCCTCCTAGAGCTATTCGAGCATCTCCATCGCACGTTTCTGCTAGCCATTGAATAGTTTCCTCGTCTATGTGAAATTTAGGAATTTCCGGGACTTCCAATTCTACTTCCGAGGCTCTCGGCTGAGGCGTCCTGGTCTCACCAGATGAGTCAGACGGAACATAAATATAAACGTTGCCTCCTAGTGATTTGACTGCACGTCGTAGAATTATAATTAAATTCATAGCTGTAAGCTTTTCCAGGACAATGACACGACACCGACTGAGTAGAGCAGAATTTAGAGAGAAGGAAGGATTTTCCGTAGTCGCTCCAATAAGGGTGAGAGTACCGGACTCAACATGTGGCAAAAAAATATCTTGCTGAAGCTTATTGAAACGATGTATCTCGTCCATAAACATAATAGTTCGTCGCCCAAATTTCAATTCATTCGCAGCAATATTTACAGCTTCTTTAACGTCATTGACACCTGACATAGCAGCTGAGAGTTTTACATATCTCAAGTTACCTGCAGGTGCCTGCTTGCAAATATGCGCTATGACATTAGCCAGTGATGTCTGCAAAAAACAGCCTGGATGAAGAACGAGATACATATAAAAACCATTCTCTTTGTGTGCTATACCTTTCCACAACCAGGTGGACCCCAAAGTATAATGTTTGGGATTTCTGTCTTCTCTAATAATTGAGATAATACTGCATTTGGTCCAAGTACATGTTCCTGTCCAATATACCCCAACAAGGATGTAGGTCTCATCCGTTCTGCAAGAGGAATACGATTGTGCTTGACTGGTATCTTCTTCTCAGGGTTCACCTAATCATGACAGTGATATTTATACTCCTCTATCAACCATACTAATCTAGCTTATTACTAATAAATATACATTGTTTTCCATAGACATGTTGTTTGATGTTTGTTGACTGTTTTCTGTGACAGAGGCAGAAATGACAGATGGTACATTTGGCTTATCTGCATTTAATGTTTTAACAATTCGATGCCTCGCTTTCTTGCTTGCAGATCCAGAGTTTCCTGATCTTATTTGCTGTGATTTAACTGATGGACTTGAACGTTTCAATCCTCCTATAGACTCGCTCTGTGATGATTCATTTAGGAACAAACATTTTTCAACGTGTGCCTCAATTGTTGAGCTAGAAAATTCTTTGGAGCATACAGGACATTCGACCTTTCTCTCATCCATCTTACAATATTTTGATAAAGATTGATTCTGCAAGGAATAAGAATTCTATTAAGAAGTTATCAAGTCGATACATTCGATTAACTCTACTCATCTTCTTTACCATGACATCTCAACAAAACGAACTCAAATTCTATTACTTCCACTATGCAGTTTTATTCTAGTGTTAATAATTAACAAATTAACAAAATACAATAGCAGCTTCTGAATAAAGCCCAGAAATAAAACACCTGTTCATGTATCATACCAATCCTATTGCAATCTCGGTGACAAGAATTATATGCAATAATCCTCGTTACGTAGAGGGTATCTGGCAGTACCAGTAGGGAGAGATCAGAAGAGATGTAAAAGAGAAATGAGACTTCTGTACTGTACGTATGCACATACACGTTGTTAGATTGCCGGGAATAGTACCGTTATAACGTTAACTTGGTTGTATCAGCTAGGGACTCTAGACTGGTAGTCGTCTTATGGCGCTTATAGTGCTTATAGTTTTACGGCCCATCCTGTGATCGTCCTGTATTGGCTTACCACATCCTTAGAACAACGTGGCTTACGAGGTCGTAAACGAAAAATGTCCTTTTGACGTTTACCGAATACGATCGTATACACTGTACTCTCCAGCCTTGTTTTAAAGCCACGAGATCAGCACAATGGAAGTACGTCGGAGGAAGACAAAAACGGCTGATAATAGGCAAACGTTGCGGCTTAAACAAAGCGCCAAGTTTGATTACGATAGGACTACCACAGAATGTCTTGAAGAAATTCTACGAGATGAGGTAAACTCCTTAATTTTTTATTAAATGTTATATATTCATATATATTGGTTACTTTAAACGAATACTAGAGGATTGATATTCATGTTCTGTTTTTGTGAACAGGGCGATGGAGAATCTGTGTCTGAGGTACCAATTGAGAAAGAAATTCAAAAGGTGGATTCGCTTGCCAATGTACCTCCTACAAGAATTAAAATAAATATAGAGGTTGACCTGGTGGCAATGGTTTTATTAATTGCAGGACTTGCTACTCGTTTGTACAGACTTGAAGAACCTCGCAGTATAGTGTATGCCATCAACATTCTATTTTTTTAAGAGCTTTCAAAGCTGTAACTACATTATATTACTTTTATACAGATTTGATGAGTTGCACTATGGTAAATATGTGGGGTTGTATATGAAGAGAACGTTTTTCTTTGATTCTCATCCACCATTGGGAAAGCAGCTTGTATCTGCAGCTGCATATTTGGCTGGATTTGATGGTCAATATAAATTTGACAGAATAGGAAGTCTATATCCAGACTCAATACCATTATTTGCATTAAGATTAATACCAGCACTATGTGGTAGCCTTGCAATACCTACTGCTTATCATTTAGCATTAGAACTTGGGTTGAAACCATGGAGTGCTGCCATTGCAGGATTCATGCTACTCTTTGGTACGTCTACAAGACTAAGATTCCTGAGCATCAAAATATCTGTCATGTAAGAGTCATCTTTTATTATTTTATTGCAGACAATGCATTCTTGACACAATCAAGATTCATTCTCATGGAAAGTATATTAATTCAGTTTTCCTTATTTGGATTACTATGTGTTATGAAGTTCCGGAAGATCATGGACAAACCAACACTCCTTTCCTGGTGGATATGGCTATTTCTAGCAGGCATTAATTTAACATGTGCACTATGGTAAATTTATTTTCTTCTGCTTCATCAATAAATTATGGAATTACAGTATCTAACAACTTAACCATTTATTTTCAGTGTCAAATACGTTGGATTCTATTCATTGATTCTCGCATTAGGGCTAATCGCGCGAGATTATTGGAGTCTGATACCAAGAAAGTATTTAACAAGCAAAATCCTCTATATGCATTTATTCGCCAGAGCAATAGTCCTCTTTATAACCATAGCCAGTGTTTACCTGGGTGTATTTTACATACATTTATCAATACTCAGAAAAGCTGGACCTCACGACGCTGTCATGACAAGTGCTTTCCAAGCAAGTTTAGACGGTGGTCTGGCCAGTATTACTAAAGGACAGCCTCTGGAAGTAACTCATGGCTCTCAGATTACACTGAGACATACCTATGGCAGAGCTTGCTGGTTGCACAGTCACAACCACGTATATCCATTGAGATATCCAGATGGTCGGGGAAGTTCGCACCAACAGCAAGTAACGTGTTACTCCTTCAAGGACGTAAACAATTGGTGGATCGTCAAGAGACCTGATGTTAACGATTTGGTAGTAACGAAACCAAGCAAGCCAATAAAGCACGGCGAAGTCATACAGCTGGTGCATGGTATAACTAGCCGTGCTTTAAATTCCCACGACGTTGCTGCGCCAATGACACCACAGAGCCAGGAAGTCTCTTGCTACATTGATTACAATGTCTCTATGTCAGCACAAAATCTCTGGAGAGTCGACATAGTTAATCGGGAACAATCAGGTGACGTTTGGCATGCAATTCAGAGTCAAGTTCGTCTCATCCACGTGAATACTGAATACGCCCTAAAATTCAGTGGCAGACAGTTGTCTGATTGGGGTTTCAATCAACATGAAGTAGTTGCTGATCGATTGATAGAACAAGCTAATGCTGTTTGGAATGTCGAGGAGCACAGATACACCAAGAGCGACGACCAAAAGCAAAGAGAAAGAGAATTAATAAACGCAGAAATGATTCCGCTGCAGGCAACTACTCTTAATTTTTGGGATAAGTTTGTTGAGTTACAAATGAAAATGTTCTTTAGTGGGCAGGAAAGTCAGAATAGTCATATGTACTCAAGTGAACCATTAGAATGGCCATTGATGGCTAGAGGAATTGCCTACTGGGTTTCGAGTCATAGTAACGTAAGCAATTTATTATTTATTATAAGAAATTATTTGTTGTATTCGGTAAACTGAAATTAGACTAGTCTTTGCTTTCAGGCACAAGTTCATCTACTTGGTAACATTGTTATATGGTATTCTGGTACGGTGGCTGTATTACTGTACTCCACACTTTTGATACTTTATTTAATGAGACGAAGAAGAATGTGCTTTGATATTTCGGATGAAGAGTGGAACAGATTCATAACTATTGGTGAAGTTCTTCTGGCCGGATACTTATTGCATTTCTTGCCATTCCTTTTTGTGGAGAGGACATTATTTCTACATCATTATTTACCGGCTTTCATTTTCAAAGTTCTTCTAACAGCCGCTACTGTAGATCATCTACACTACGTGATAGCGTAAGAGAAGAAAAATAATAATCTTGGTTTCAACGAATAGAATAAGTTATATAAAATTTATAATTTTTTCTTTACTTTTCAGGACACGATTTCGTTGGAACGTCTTACTATCCTTCTTCAAAATGGCTATCATTGTTTGGATAGCTGTAGTCATTTATGTTTTTCGTAAATTCGCTGTGCTTAGCTACGGTATGACTCCATTAAGCGCCACAGAAGTTTTGAAGTTGAGGTGGTCTGACACCTGGGACTTTATTATACACAAAACATAAACGACGATGATAATTTAATGACAGCCGATGAACAATGAATTGTTTGATTCAAAAACAAATTAAACTTAAATGTGTCATCAATGCATTGCGCACACAAATCATTTTATATATTAGATGAGAGTAATGCTGGTGAATGTAAGTGAGATTAATAGATATAAGGTAAATTTCACGAGATGCAATGTTATGAAATTTTCATGAAATGTCTATTTTTCTAGTGGGTCTACATGAAGTTTCATTTTATATTTTAAGTGATGCGTTGACGTTATTGTAAAATTTTTTAAAAATTTGTTGTATAATAACGTAGACAATCTAAAGAGCTTTTCTTTATTAAGGTCATCATTTGCCAAGAATCCTGGGAAATGCAAGACCATAAACTCTTTCGAGAAACATTGACATTGCGTAGTACTAAATTTTTATAACAATATTTTTCTTATTATGTATTTTGATGATTTTACAGTTTTTAATGGCTTACAATACATCAGCGTAACACTAGACACAAACACACGGGATACGCTATGTATAAAATATTTGGATATTTATAGTTTATTTGGATAATTTATCGATTCGAATCCAGTACATGAATTTTATTATCATATTGTTAATGATGGTGTTAATATTTATAGTGTGGTGATATAAAAATTGTTCATGATACTTCCAAACAAGAAAAATAAGCAGAGCGTCTGTCTTATTGTTAGTAAAATTAGTATTATATAGTAAACAATAATTTGTTGTTAGAGCGCACGAACAATTTAACTGATTCTCTCTTGTTCTGCAGGTTATGGAGTAAATATTTTTGAGTCTTTCCGATTGAAAAGCGCATCTCGGTAAAATTAATAAAATTACTTTTATTATTTTAAAAACGTATTTGAACAATAAACGATAATCACGCAATCATTAATGTCGAGCAATACAATATCATATACTAATATCATCTTTTTTTAAATAAAAATCTATTCAATAATGTTAATCCGTTTTTTCCTTCTTCGCAGATAGTGATCAAACATTTTTGAATTATTATTAAAACTGACACCGGATGATGGATAAATCATAAAATTTGGCACGAATGAAAAGCTAACTGAATCTATCGTTAGCAAGAAATTACTATAATAATAAATGATGAATGTCTGTCAAAAGTCAATGAATTTGACGTGGTACATGTTCGAATTTAGTAATGGCGTATAATTAGAATTAAGAAAAGTAATTTTCAGTCAAAGGGAAAAATGTAACGTTAGAGTCATGTCCACGTGAGGAAAATTTGATCTACTATTTATATCTGAATAATGAAAGTACTTACATTGAGAAATGTTTGTAAAACTGTACAAATGGTTACCGATAATTCGGTTTTATAGTCATACTTATTTCTGAAAATTGCGTCCACAGCTGGTACACGACCAAAACGGAGAGATCCCCTTTTCGTATCACAAAATTTATGTGACTAATTTATATTCGTCACTTTGTTAGACTCAGAATCGAAGCCTCTAATTGTATCGATCGAAGAAGACGATCGATCGAATCAGACCATCTCGAGTATTATTTGCAGGATTTCCAACACCAAAGGAGAATGTTACTGAATTGGATGTAATATGGACAGGGCAAACTGCCATAGGATAAACACCAGTCTTATTGAAGGCTACGCCTACTCGATAAACCTGTGCAAGTAGAAAATTAGCCATTATTAACACTGCTCTGAAGCATGGAATTTGCTATTTTTATATGACTGAACTGATTACCTTTTGTTGCTGAATTTTTATACTCATGTTAAATGTAATTTCCACTAAAGAACCTGGAGTAGCTTTTGTTGTGAAGTGAGTATAAGTCAAACGACAGCCATCAGGGTCTAGGAGATGAGCATAAAGAACTTCCGTATACGTGCTACCGCCTGCAGTATTATGCGAAAATATACTCGAGGAAGTACGTGCCTGTGACAAAATGTCTCTTCTAAGCAAATGCAAAGAGAACAAAAGGAAAGGAAATAGTCTGTTTAATAATGAGAAAAAGGTGTCTTACCATTGAACACACTTGGGTTGGTACTACAACACCAATTATATCGATGTCCTTGTTTACACTGAATGTTACAGAACAATCCAGGACACTACTATTGAGACAGTCTGTCAATTGGAGAACAGGTCTTTGGCAGTAATATTTTGGTTCTTGAAACATTGCTCTTAAAGGGAATTGCTGTGAATTTGATCGCAAGCTAAACCCTTTCACAGACTGTAAATCATTGGATGGAACAGGACAACTCTTAAAAAAGTGTAAAGGTATGGCTTTATCAGAATTTGGTGGTTCCAACCTGCGCATTACATGATTTGAGAATCCTTCTGGCATGATAAATGTCTTTTCACTGGAGGATATGTTCAGTAGAATATGAAAAGCTTCGCTTTGCGTTAGTAAAAGTGATTTTGCAGGACCTTCAGCAAATTCCTGAGGTGTCAATGTCAAAAATCTGATTTTCGCCAGAGCATTTCCAATAACAGACTTCAAGGCTTTTTGATCAGTTGGTTCTAAAGATTTTCTTATACATTCAGCACGAGCCCATCGTTCTACTGCATTAAATAATTCAATTTCAGAATTAATTTTTAAAGTATCCTGATCAAATATCATGAGCAGCGTTGTTAGTTCAATTTCATCCCAGCTGGATTCCCTTAGCACTTCACTGGTCTTTGTTGAAATGATATGTAGACATTTTTCCATAAGGACAGGCTCTTCAAAAAGTTTTGCAAACTCATATGCTCGGCAAGCTTTTTTGGGAGAAAGATCAGACCATAAAAATTTAGTACACTTCTCCACAAGAAACGGGAGCATGTATTTTTTAGCACAGTAACAAAGCTCACAGGCTAGTTCAAACGAACCAAGATCAACATTATCTGTGTATATATATTGTAAGAGAGCCTTGAATGCTTCAGGTTGAACATCACGTATCGGAATAGGGTCATTCTTCTCTGCCATACCACCAAAAAACATTGCCTCGAACACTGGACTTGACATAGCAAGGAATAGCTTATGTCCTTGAAGTTCTTGCTGATGTGGTTCTTGGCCTACAATGAACTTGCAATCCGACCATTGTCCTGACTCCAATAAATATTGACCTCGCTGTGCAACCATCTGCTTGGTGATCTGCCAGTCGCAGGGTAGACCCATTTCTACTGAGGTATCCAGTGTATCTGAGCTTTCTTTCAATGTACCAAAAGAATTAGGAAAAATTAGATGACTAGAGTCTGTGCCAGAAAACACGTGTAACGTTTATTTCTGTAGTAACTCTGACGTATTTCTCCAACGAATTCTCCTATTTTCGCAGTCCTCGTGCTCCCCCTATAAATACACCTCTCGACATAAACAATGTCAGATAAAAATGCGTAGGACGTAAAACTCCTCGAAGGATAGGTGAGTATATGCTTGAGTAGCTGAGTCACCCGCGAGAAAACTAGACAGAACTAAAAATTTTAATTGGAAAAGTGAAAACTCTGACACCCTTGACAGTTTCTCAATACCAGGAGACGAGGATCCAACAAAATATCACGCACTTCCCACTAAGCATTACACGATCAATTGTGATCAATTATAATTTAAAAATTCACAGGTGCAGTATTTAATTATTCTGATTTGTTAATTCTCAATAATGAATTAGCGATGTCAAAACACAATCAAACGTCGCACAGTGCCGCATCACTCGTTACAAGTAGCTTCGAGAAACGTTATTCGCCATCTTACGGCGCCTTCGCAGCTTTATCGGTCTAGTCGTACGTGTCGAAAAATTCAAAAGGACCAATGGGGGATCCAGTTCTCTTGAGTTTTCTGGCATATGCGACTAGTCCGATAAACCTGCAAAGCCGCTGATATATATTCATCATAGATTCTTCGTGGAAAATGTAAAACCTTGCAAAAGGCTGCAAAGAACTATATAGTTTATCATATAAATTGATAACGCAAGTTGCAAACACAATCATTATCTCATACATTATTGTCTTGTAATCAAAGTAGCTTACAACTGGCTCTTTGACTTTGCGTTGTGGTTTACATTTAACATAACGTAACATTGTAAACCAGCTGATATGACGCAATCTACGCATGAATCCATACGTTTTTCCGGAATCATTGATAGTGTTTTTCTTTATTCAAAAGAACTTATTAACATTTATTTACCTGGATTAAATCTTTAGAATTTAATGTAAAATTGGACAGTAAGTTAACAAGTGAATTTGTATACATTAATTGACGGATTAATTTTATAATTATGTTATGCATCTATCGTGATGCTCTTCAATCTCTAATCGTCTTTGGTTTTCATTGTGCGAGTAAACAGAAATTATTGAAAGATTTTATTGCATCGATAACGAGTCTTGAAATTCGAATTATTTGCACGAAGATTATTCAGAGTATTTTTTTTTACAAATTTGCTCCAACTCTTTCATATCGATGATTTAATTCTTCCGCGTAATTTTCTTCAGTTTGACGACCGCGGTAGGTTCGTAGATTTTCCAAATGGCGCATGCACGGCTCAGCTGTATGCAATCGAACCAATCGAGACTCCTTCACGCTGAGAAATAATGCATTTTCTTGTGTTTTTATCAAATTAACGGAGTGCTGGACACTGTTCTTGGTGATATTAGGTATGTGAGAATTTATTATCTCAGCATCGTTGTTCATTTGACCTATAAGAATCTCTGAATGAGGAATTCTTTTGTCAAGAGTTCAGGCGTTCAGACATTCAGGGGCACCTGCCGTCATGGGACCCACCTAGCTCCAATAGCCTCGCTGTCATTCTTGATCTGTCAGCAAATGATTTTTTTCACTTTAATTCTAATGTAAATTTATCACTTTGCAATTGCTAGATTCAATTATTCCTTTATCAACAATACATATACTCAGTTTGAAAGAGAATATAATATTCTGGATAGGACTCCGGATTGTGGCTAATAATGTTATTTGTTTTAGAAAAATTATTCTTCTGTGCAAGATTGTAGATATGTACAGTTATTTGATGTATCATTTGCTCTTTGTATTTTAAATCAGTATGCTGTTTGGTGACAATTATAGTTTTATCGTTTGTTCAAATCATTATTATGTTCATAAAGTATTGGCAAGCTATGTAATTGTTAATGAGTTTTTATGTTAAATTAAATGTTACTTGCTGTGCTTAGTCTACGATAGAAATATTTTTCAATTCAATGAGCCAAGCAAAGTAATCACAAATAGTTAATTGACTTTGGATTGATTTATTGGTTACTAATTTAATACGCAAGACATTAAAGTAATATAAAAATGAATAACACCAGTATAAACTTTTTGGATATATTATATTTGATTTAGAAATATTCATGCAGTGTTAAACCTTATTAAACTTAATGTTAATATCATATCTGTCTTTAATACTTCAGAAACATGAAAATACATGAGTATAAAAGATGGAATGTTATAGAATAATAACTTTCTTAAAAGTCTCTGAACATTTTAAAATGTTTTACTTAAAAAATGGTGAAAGTGTTATCTTTAATATAGATTATTATTAATGTATCTCAGATCAGAATAATCGCAGTTGCAACATTAATGCACAGTAGGTAATCTAGCTTTTTGTGATACTTTATAATCAGTCGTCATGTCCATCTACGATTCTGATTGCTATAGAAACTTGTCATGTTGTCTTCCTGTTATATGTTCATAGACATTTTTATAGCTAGTAATTGAACAATCACACAATCTGCAGTAATAAAAAGTGCTTCCATCACCAAGAATGTCAGAACCATACATTTCTACACACTTTATGTGCTTCTGACTCCACAAATGTGTGAAAACATTATATTTATTAGTTATTTCACTGTTACATAGGAAACAGTAGAACATGTTGCAGTCACTATAGCGAATAATGAAATCGCTTGAGTTCAATGCAACATATGACTCACTGTCTTCTGATGTCTCAGAATCTGACCTATATAGGTAATCTTGATGCCATCGTCCCCTCAAGTGGGCTCGAACATTTTGATAGCCAGAAATATAGCAGTCGCACAACTGGCAGTAATATCGATTGTCTTCACTGCATGAAATATCGCCTCCATATACTTCTAGCATATCTGCATGGCGCTTTCCTCTGAAGTGGCCCTCGGCATTCTGACTACTAGAGATATCGCAGCCACAAATAACACAATAGTAATGTGGTTCAGTTTCTTGAAGTATGAATTTCCATTCGGTTTCCATTTTTTTTACTCAATTTGATAATAAACGGAGCAAATATGACGAAATGGCAAGTATCTCTTGGAAAAAAGTTGGGCTAATAACAGATTTTGTGATTTTAGTAGAATGTTATCTAAAACGAAAAAGTTTCTTGTAATAGGAAAAAAATATGAAGTTTAACTGATAAGCGGTGTCACGACATTCCTCGTCACATATAAAATTGTGAATGTACCCCACAGGTTATGTTATATTTTTCATAAATGTCTTACCAATATCAAAATCGTGTTTTGTCCAAGGGAGAAAAGAAACTTCGTCTAAAGTTCAATAATACGAAGAGAAACTGAGTGCAAAGAATGGGAATATTGCGCTACCAAATCTTCTCTTTTGTTCGTACTGTATTGCGCAATGAATGTCAGTTGACGGTGCTTTGCGCAGCCATAGAACATTTGAATGCAACAGCGCGAACACTGTACTTATATATATATATATATATATTAACAGTCTATTAATCAGTATATTAATATATATATATATTATGCATCTTAACAGTTTCTTTTCTGCTGTTATAGGAATGGGAATGAAGATTAGTGGAATATGTATATGAAACGGTGTGCGCTGGAAAACACTCTGTTCTTGTGAGAGTGTAGTAGGTAGTTCCTAGCCTGCGACATGGAAGTTGTGCGGGACGAGGATAGGCGTAGACGCCTCAGAGCATTAGAAGACCATATTAAAGATCCTCGTAGTGTAACAAATATTGATTGTTTACTGGACACAGTTCAGGCACTGGCCGCAGATTGTGAATATCCTAGTGTAAAGCGTATGAAGAACATTGAAGCATATATGAACAGATGTGAGTATATCGTAATTACTTAGTTTATTAATTGTATCACATACATTGTCAAATAACGAATAATTAAAATTTACATTGCAGATGAAACAGTAGCACAGAATGTTTGTAAATTGCGTATGCGAACAGATGACTTTACATTAATTAAAGTGATAGGTCGAGGAGCATTCGGTGAGGTACAGTTAGTCAGGCACAAGTCAACACAGAAAGTGTATGCCATGAAATTGCTTAGTAAATTTGAAATGGTAAGCAGAGAATAAAAATCCATAAAACAAAAGAATTTTACATTATCGCGCTCTCTACTTACAGATAAAACGCTCGGATTCTGCATTTTTTTGGGAAGAACGTGATATAATGGCTCATGCTAATTCTCAATGGATAGTGCAACTTCATTTTGCCTTTCAAGATAACAAATACCTCTATATGGTAATGGATTATATGCCAGGTGGCGATCTGGTAAATTTAATGTCGAATTACGATGTGCCTGAGAAGTGGGCAAAGTTTTATTGTGCGGAAATTGTGCTTGCACTTGATGCGATACACCTTATGGGCTTCGTTCACAGAGACGTTAAACCAGATAATATGTTGCTTGATAAGCATGGTCACTTGAAACTGGCAGATTTTGGTACCTGCATGAGAATGGATTCCGTAAGTAATCGCTCAGATAGATACTCCTCCCATGAGCGTTTCTAGGACAAGGTATAGTTGTAAAGCAGCGAATGGATCTGATGTTCACAGGATGGTCTAGTTCGGTCGGATACCGCGGTTGGTACACCGGATTACATATCACCTGAAGTTCTCCAGTCTCAAGGAGGCGAAGGTGTCTACGGGCGTGAATGCGACTGGTGGTCCGTCGGTGTAGTCCTCTATGAGATGCTCGTCGGCGATACACCTTTTTATGCAGACTCCTTGGTTGGTACCTATTCCAAGATCATGGATCATCGGAATTCCTTGCATTTTCCTCAGGAAGTCGATATCTCCCACTCGGCTAAGAGTCTGATATATGGCTTTTTGACTGACCGAACGAAACGACTGGGAAGGAATGGTGTCGATGAAATAAAACGTCATCCCTTTTTCGAGAACGATCAGTGGACTTTTGATAATTTGAGAGAGTGTGTGCCACCAGTAGTACCTGAACTGACCGGTGATGATGATACTAGCAACTTTGATGATGTTGACAAGGAGGACGGTCCCGAGGAGAGTTTCCCAGTGCCGAAAGCATTCTCAGGCAACCATCTTCCTTTTATTGGATTCACTTACTCCGGAGACTATCAACTCCTAGCATCTGGATTTAGTCGAGAGGCAGTAGATGGCTTGGAGAATCATTTAAAGAACGGAACTAGTGACGACCCAAAGATCGCTCAACTGGAAAGTTTACTGGAACGCGAGAGGAGGCAGGTGGAAGCGATGGAATCGAAACATCGAGCCCTGAACGCACAGCTTGAGATTATGGCACGTAGGGAGAGCGAATTCCGGGAAGAATCTGGACGAGTTGATAAGGAACTGACCATCCTGAGGCATAACTACAAGGAAGCGCAACGTCGTATTGAATCCGAAACCGAGGGTCGCAGAAAGGTTGAGAATTCGCTTGTTGAATTAAAAAAGAAATTAGAGGAGGAACAAAGTAGACGAGCGCGGGACGCGAATAATTCACATCAAACCTCTGAGCGAATAGTCACCCTGGAGAAACAGATAAAGGAGATGCAGAGCAAACTCGAGAGAGAGGCTGAAATGGCGACAAGGTTCCGCAAACAAGCAACGGAAATTACTGTAGCTCGTCAAGCTGCCGAGCAATTGGCAAACGAGCTTCAGGTTGCCAGAGCTCAGTTGCAGGCACAGAGAGATTCTCTACAGCAGGATGTCGCTACTCTCCAAGGACAATTGTCCAAGGAGAGAAGCTCCAGGTCGCAAGCGTCTTCCTTGACGGCTGAACTTGAGACGAGACTCTCTGCATTGCACGACGAATTGGAACGCAGTCGTGAACGCGAGGAAAAGGCGACGATCGACAATCGGCAATTGAATGAACGAGTTTCTGCCCTGGAGAAAGAAGCTGCTAGCTTGACTCTTGAACTGAAAGCTGCGCAAGCCAGGTATAACCAGGAAGTTGTCGCTCACCAAGAAACTGAAAGATCCAGACTACTGTCTAAGGAAGAGGCTAACCTGGAGGTTGTCAAAGGTACTTTACTGAAATATTCTTTTGAAAATTTGCACAAAATACCTAGGGGTAGGTTCTATGCGATTTTCTCATTACACGTCTTGCATAGGAAGACCTGGGAAAATATTCCAAGGTAATCATTTGAATGTTCTCTTATCGAATATGATGTATTCGTCGTTTCTATTGTAATGATTATTAATTTTTTTTAATTTTCGCGACTTCTTGACTAATTCAAATTATTATTACTTTTGTGGCTGCTTGTGATAAACGATTCTACAACATTCCACGTATGTAAATTGACCCTAGAATTAACAAATTGCACTATCATTCTTCTTAGTCTTACAAAGCTGATGCGCCTTCCTCTTGTATCTCCTTGAAATAGCTTTACAAGCGAAACTCAACGAGGAGAAGAGTAGTAGACAGCGTGCTGAACTCCTCGCCCAGGAAAAGGAACGACAGACCTCGATGCTCTCGGTGGACTATCGACAGATCCAGCAACGGCTTCAAAAACTTGAAGGTGAACATCGCCAGGAAGTCGAGAAGGTTAAGGTTCTGCAGGGACAAGTAGAGCAAGAACAGCAAAAACGGAACGTCCTTCAGAGTGAATTGGCACAGCAGTCGTCCGAAGCTGGAAGATTACGAGCTCGGGAACAGCAACTGGTTGGCGAAGTTGCTCAATTGCGGGAAGCCAAAAGGCAAATCGAGGAGGAACTGCATCATTTGAAGACTCAAAGGAGCGTCGATTCTCTACAAACCAAGGAACTCCAGGAGCAATTGGAGGCTGAAGCTTACTTTTCGGTAATCATAATATTACTGTACGGCCAAGAGAATAATTTTTATGGTGTTATTTTCTTAATACGTCTTTTTCTATAGACCCTGTACAAAACGCAATCCTTAGAACTTCGTGAGGAATTGGACGAGAAGACAAGACTTCACCAGGAATTGGAGGAAGAGCGTAGTTCCTTGGTTCATCAATTGCAACTTTCGTTAGCTCGGGGCGACAGTGAAGCTTTGGCAAGGTCGATAGCTGAGGAGACAGTAGCGGATTTGGAGAAAGAGAGAACGATGAAGGAACTCGAGTACAAAGACAGCGTAGCCAAACATCATCAGGAGCTTCATGGAAAGGAGCAGATAATAAATAGATTAAAGGATAGCGAGGGAGAGCTCAAGAAGTCCCTGGAACAGTACCTGAAGGACAAGGAAGACCTGAACAAGCGAGTCAAGGAGTTGCAGGAACAACTTGGCAAAGCTCAATCGTATGGGGAAGAGATTGAGAAGCTCAGTAGTAAATTAAAGACGGAGCAACTTTTGAAACAACAGGCAGTCAATAAGCTTGAGGAAATTATGAACTCGAAAGACTTTACATCCGTGGGGAAGACGAAGAAGAAGGTATCCGCTGCGGATCTCAGGAAGAAGGAAAAGGATTGTCGTCGACTGCAACAGGAACTTACTCAGGAGAGAGAAAAATACGGACAATTGGCAGCTAAGTGGCAGAAGGATCTGCAAGATCTACAAGTAAGTGTCAGCTGGTTGATTGTCATTGATTTTTAAGTTTACTTACGAGAGAAATGATAAATAATTATTTAATTTTCCAGGCACAACTCGTCGAGGAGAATTCATCAAAACTGAAGCTACAGATGGAGTTGGATTCAAAAGACTCAGAGATTGAGACCCTGCAGATGAAAATTGCGTCAATCAATTCTGAAACAGCCAGTGTGTCTTCAGTGGAGAACGACGGTGAAGACTCGGGCCTCTCTGAGCATGGTGCCATGAGACTGGAAGGCTGGCTGAACGTGCCGAACAAGCAGAATATCAAGAGGCACGGTTGGAAGAAGCAATATGTCGTGGTTTCCTCGAAGAAGATCATTTTCTACAACAGTGAAAGCGACAAGATGAACGCCGACCCAGTTTTGATATTGGACTTGAGTAAAGTCTTCCACGTACGCTCCGTCACTCAGGGAGACGTAATTCGAGCCGACGCCAAAGATATTCCTAGGATATTTCAGGTAGGTTTAGTCACATTAGTCATGTTATTAGTCATATTCTATTATCTTCGTGCTATGACGTAATATCTTAATTCCAGTTACTCTATGCCGGGGAAGGAGAAGCAAGGCGCCCCGGCGATGAAGGAAACGCACTTCCGGGTCCGGAATTATCGCAACTCACCGACAAGCCTGGTACTCAGCCTCTCAAGGGTCACGAGTTTGTGTCTATAACCTTTCACATTCCTACCTCGTGTGAAGTCTGCGCGAAACAACTCTGGCACATGTTCCGGTCGACTCCAGCTCTTGAGTGTCGAAGTGAGTATTCTTGAAGAAGGAGTTTCCTAGAGGACAAGGATGTTTACGTATCACTGCCATCTTTTCAGGGTGTCACATTAAGGTGCACAAGGAACATCTCGAAAAGAAGGAGGATGCGATAGCGCCCTGCAAGCTGCATTATGATCCCAATAGCGCCCGTGAACTTTTGGTGCTTGCCGGCAGTCCCGACGATCAGAAATATTGGGTATCGCGGTTGTCTAGGCGCATCCAGAAGTGCGGATACAAGGCAAATTCACACGTGGACGGCACGGGGCAGCGTGTCTCTCCAAGGTAGCGTAGCCAGGTGGCTCAGCCGGGGACACTAAGTAGCTCTTGTGTTGTGGCGTCGCATGACTGGGTGTAGTAGAAAGGTTAGAGTTGTTTGATTTCTTTGAGATGTTAATTCTCGGTCCACCAGCCTGGCGCTTGCGAGTCGAGACGAGGCCAATGTACATAGACCTGGCGCTTTCTGTTCTCAAGCTCACTTTTTGCAAATCTCTTTAAGAACAACCTCTAGTTGTGTTCCGGAGATATACTTCCCAAGGCGCAGGAAGTTGTATATCCTTATCGTATCTAGCACAGCATGCCAATTGTTTGATGAAACATTGTGTGAGTCATTGGATTGCCATGATATTTATTTATCAAAAATTGCACAGCTTATAGAAATGAGATGGATCTTTTATTAATTAACGGAACCATGGAAAACTGCATCAGGTGTTACTCCAAATAGAAGGTATACGATGTATAAGGGATGAAATCAAAAAAAAAGTTCATCTACAAAAACCATTGGAAATGGGCTCGTGAATATGCTTATATCGCTTTTTTGAAATTTGATACGCTTTCTTGTACTGGTTAATCTACAAATCAAAATCACGCATACGGTCCACTGGTTCTAATCTCTGCACTGGGTTTTTCAAGTATTTGATCAACAAGTCGTGTTTTTATTTGTTTGGTTTGGCACGTACCTCATATGGTCCTGGTCAAGCGCTCTTCTCGCTTGAACCTTGTGCTTGGAATATCGATCTGTGCTAGAATCACCATTGGGTGTGTCTCTTGTTTTCCAGGGAATCCACGAGGTCGTCGCTAAAGCCCTACTTATCGGTTCAGCAACGTTCCGCGACCCTGCCCGCGAACGCGAGTATGGGAAAGTGATCTTAGGTGACGTTTCTAACGACTTCTAATAACCCTCCTCCTAATTCACTTGCCTGCCAATACCCTGCCAACATCCTGTCCATCCGTTATTATTACGCATCTTCCTCCAGCCGGAGATGATTCTCTTAAAAATTTATAAACTCCAATCAGATTCAAATACGCTCCTAATTTATCACCGTCGCAAGATACTCTTGTTACATGTAAATAAGCCATGCGTGTTATATATATATCTATACCTCGAGTGTTCCTCTGACAATGAGATGATAATCCTGCATTGGAGAAAGAAGATGGCCGGATAGTCGCCAATGGCTTTGATATTAAATCTTGACACTTACGGGTAAAGGTTCACGACTGCGGGGTAATTTCCTCGTAAATAGAAATGCTGCTAGAACTTTTTAAAAGAAAACGAGAGAGGGAGTCTGCGAGAACACGTGGTGCGCGCGGCTTCGACGCCGTCGATTAACTCCGACTCCAGGAAGAAGTACCGATATTATTGTTAGCTATGGAATTGCTTGTTTCTGACTATTGTTGCCAAAGTAATATAGCGAGAGGGAAAAAAAATCGAAAGGGATACTAAATGAAAACTGATTTACTACTAGCTAATGTGCGAATGATTAATTTAACAATACTTACTTTTTTGCCATAATTGCTAACCGACGAGCTGGGCACCGATTCAAAATGGCCGGAACGAGTACAGGAAGTCCTATGGGTATTCTCATGGGCTATGAATAACAACTCATTCCTGCATCGTACAATCTTTAGTGGAGCTTGCGCCGATATTTCAATTTGATATTCTATTTTGTATATAAAGGGTGTGTCAGCAAGATATTATTACTCTACTCGCTCTACTCGAGGGAGGATATTTTATATTCAGCAATTAATTAACTTCTTCGTTTACTTCTTTGCTGACGACTCGAGACCCCATTGTCCTTCCAGTTGGGTCACGCCATTACTATACATAATTACATTGGAAGGAATAAATGATGGAGGAAGGCTTGACGCTGTCAAAGTTAGCGACTTCACCGAGAAACTTCTTGTGTACTTTGGTCGCGATAATTCTTATGCGTAACGTCGAAACCCATAGTATTATTATTTTTATATATTTCGAGGTTTAAGTATTTAATGCGTCGCTACAATTATTAAAGATTTAATCGAGAAGGTCGTTCGCCCAGCTGGCCACGGAAGCTGCCAAAGTTAACGCAAACTGAAGTATAATAACAAAGCGATTAAAATAAATGGAAATAATAATGTTAAACCACGATTAAAATGTAATGCAGAGAGTTATAAGGGGAGATAAAGACAAACAGGTAGACAATCTTGACAGTCATTGACCGAATAGACTAATTGAACAGACCGGATGCATACATAATATACACAAGTGCTATGGAACAACGCTGCGAGTGAGCTTCATTTGTATAGTAGATGTTATTTCAATTCGTAGATCTAAGGACGTATAATATAATATAATAACATTATTGTAATATTCAGATAAATCGTGCATAACTGGACAATTAGGATTGGACGTGTGTCTCGTGCAAGAACGAATGGCTTATCGATCAACCGGAAGTCACGGAGTCCTCATTTTCTTCTCTTAACAATTTTCAATTACAATCAGTGGCTTTTGGGACTATGGCGATTCTGATGAGTCTGGTGGTTTTATTTTCGTTCTTGCACGGGGTCATCAGAATGGTGCTCCTTCGTCCCACAGACTGGTCTGGAGAAGCTGGATAGGATACTGATGAACCATCATTAGAACCGGAAGTTCTCCTGGCCAGGACTGCTGGGAATTTGATCCCAGAGACAGAGAAGAGAAAAATAGAGGAAAAGGAAGAGAGAGAACAAAACGTAACTCAACTACTGCCCCGTGCCTTCCCTTTTTCAATCTCCTGTGAATTCCAAGGAGATGGTAAAATAATTACAAGATTGAACGGAGAAGAGAGGAAACTTGTTACAGCATATTTTATTATTCTTTAGTTATTTACAATCTGTATATTATTAATTAATATTACGATTAAAACTATTTTGTAGATAATATGCAAATCTATTATATTTATTATTAATCGACTGTGATTCTTTCCTTACAGATTCGAGGCCGTTGCGAATTTTGCGATTCCTATGAAATACCAGTTACAATATTTCGTAATTTCCCATCGATATCCGATTATCCGTACATTGCGTTTACGCCGCATTCGTCTCTGTAATAATTAGAGCGCGTTTTCATAGCTCGTTATAGAATCTACCGCACGTTATCGATGCGCCCCAAGATGAAAACCAGAACGAGATTATCCGTCGATTAAAATGAAATTACAGAAATATCGTCACAGACCAGAGCCAGGATCTTAGCCCCTACGCTGTATCCAATGTATATTCTAGTCTGGGTCCTAAAAAAATGGACTTTGATCTTCAATCTTTGATCTTTAATTCGACGAACTGCAAAGGCGGCACGTAATTAACGCGTCCGAGCAACTCGGAAAAGCTTCGCTACGTGCTGCTACGTCTCTACGATTTCGAATAATGGGCGAGTGCGAGAAAGATTTGGGTTTATAATTGTATGTTTGTATTTACGTATTACTAACTGTCATTTATCTCAGGCTATAGTATAAACGGATCAGAATGTCCTCCGAGTCGATCCGATGACTTTTATTCGGATCGCTTTGATATCAATGAAAAAGAATGAAAGAAAGTGACAAGTAAAACTGTTACGTATATACGATCAATAGTTACGATTCTTTACGATATATACAACATTCAAGTAGTGTCCTAACTTGGCTATACTACAATTATACTTGGACACGATCATCTCGACAAATGATAAGGTACATGCAAGGGCATTGTAAAACGAACGGTGGGATCATCCACGGGAGTGTCCTGGGATTATGAGACATCTTGATCTTTTATCTACCGCGTAAAAAGTTTTGAAAATTCGTGGAAATTGACGCGTTCCATGATGATCTTGATAATTTATTTTATTTCAGTTCATCTTCTTGATCCTCTTGAAACGAGTAACGAGAGAATCGGAGTGTCTGAGAAAATTTCTTCACGTTCTTCAGCCTCCCCTGGCAAGTCGTCTTCGGTGCGTTGGAAGGGAATTTATTTGAGGAATCCGTGAACGCGCCTAATTTCTGGCTCATTTTCCGACGAGACTGCAAAGCCTCGAGGCAAAAGATTATTTACGAACCAGCCCAACCAGTGTACGGTTCGTAAACTTTGGCTTGATTAACTTTGTCTGCAGATTGGTCGACTGTTGCTGAACGTGATGATTCGAGGCTGGCTGATCCCTGGTGCTTGAGATACTCTGACGTTTAAATGACTCCTGCTTGGCACCTCTGCGCAGCAAAGAGAGACAGCACCTCACACACCGCTTGTGAGAGAGGAAGAGAGGGAGAGAGTGTGCGTCCAGACATAGCGGATGATAATGAAAAGCATAGAATGCAAATGAACAAGAGGGATGTCAGAGTGCAATGGCAGAAACAGTTGATTGCTGGATGGGTCAAGGGGTTGCTGATAGCATTTGATCTTTGGCCAGACCTCAGAACTTACAAGTATCGCGTGAGATCTTCTACGTCGACCAGCATCGAATCCTGCTCCATGTGAAGATCATCTCTTCTGAGTAAACCCTCGACCAGAGCCTCGTTCAGCGTGGCGATTCTGGCATGCAGGTCATTCGCCACTACCTGGAGCTGAGCAACATTCAGCTCCGTCAGCAGTACCCGGGAGAGCCTCCGCCGGTCGTCGCCAAGCTGAACCCCAACCTGAAGAAGAATTCAGAATAGCGTTAACAATGAACTCTGTTTAAGAATCCAGAAGAGAGTCTAAGCTTCTCTTTTTTGTATTTTTTCTTCTTCTCTTTTTAAACCACAATTTTATTTACCTTCTCAAGACTGGATCGCACCATCTCGGTAATTGGACTTTGCTTCAATCTCTGCCTCTCGACCTCCATCTGCATGTGAGCCATCTCCTTGGCCTGGGCAAGAGCCATCCTTGCCTCTGTCTGAAGTCTAGCCTGCCTCGCGAAAAAGTCTGCTTCGTCGACGGGTGCACTGGAATCGACTCTTAACGGTGGCAGACTTAGAACTTGCGGTCGGAGGGGAGCTTGTTTCACATCTGCAGAGGATGCTGGTGCAAGTGAAGAGTCATTCTCCGACACAGGCGATTCTGTGTCAGAGGGTGTCTCGTTCATGAAGCAAATCTGGAGGTTCATCCCTGGACCAGGATAAAGGATAAATAATAATTTCAAAATATATATATATCACATCATCTACGTACCACTTTGAAGTCGTGATTGGAGACTGGGTTTGCGACCTCGTTCAGCACGTAGATCTTCTGCGTCTGGACCCATAGCCAATCTTCTTCTAATTTCTTCACGGTCATTTCGTCGCTGGAAATAAATTTAAAAGAAAACTGATATCTCCAAGGTACATAGAGAAGTCAACAATTTCTTTAAATCCACGGTTATATATATATATTGTACATTAAAGTATTTATTCTTCTTGAGTCTGCATGAGATTTCTCATTCACACCTGATGAGATACGTGTGGGTCTCCTTGTACGAGTCGATCGAATCGCGCTAGCAGGTCTTCCTTGTCACGATCTTTTGGTTCCGGGTCACGACCCGCTGCCACAGCCTCAACGACCTCTGCCACCCGCTCGTCTTCCTGAACAACGTATATCAATCCTCCACAGTCAGTGAGCGTTTTCATTCTGCGATACTCGCAGATCGCCAAGTCTTTATATCATCAAGTGAGTCAAGTCCTACACTGATTTCAACCAATAACACACCTATCAGAAATCTATTGGCTTCGTAATTCAATTGATCCCCACTTAGAATTCAATGTCAAATCATAACTTAGACCACAAGGCTGAAACACGCTAACTCAACCACATTTCTATTTCCTCTATAGGACCTCCCGGCCCTAGCGTGACGACGTCACGCTCTACGTGGGTGCAGATGCAACTATGGAGATGCCATCCGAGACTGTCGGCAAGAGAGAAGCGTATCCGACTCACGTATTTATAGAGCCGTTACCCAAGAAGTGGTTCCATCTACCTCTCAGGCCTGAGCCAGACTTGTGGTTTCTAACCGAGACACCTAAACCAGATCTGACCAACCACATCTCAATCCACACATACATATGCAGCTATAGACATCTGACTGCAATCTCTGTAAACCATTTCCTGAGCGGAACCACCGCATGCGGAACACAGTTTTCTCTTTCAAACCGTCTCGGATTATACACGTTGCATTCTAGTATATAGAGCGTGGCGAATTTGTCAATTTACAAGAACGGCTAGAGATTACGAAATTACCTCAACTAGCTATAAGAAGTTTTCTTATAATTTCTTCACTTTCAACAGAAATTACTATTGGTTAGTTTACGGATTAAGAAAAAGTTCTACAATTTTAATATTTTATATCAACCAATTTTTTTATATCGGATGCTACCGTCTATGCGAAAATATGGAGCGTTATTTATGCGGTAAAATTAAGTATTATTCAGATCTTTGACTTGTTACTTACGAGATCGAAATCTTTGTCGTAAGTAAAGGTGTAGAGATCAGCGACGAATCGCGAGTCCTTTTTGTAATGTCTACGCGATTTGCCGCTGCTACCCATGCTGTTCTTGCGCGCGGCGGTACAACAAGATAAGAGAAGAATAAGTGATAAAACGACCTGCCTCGAGTGTAGCTACCGAGTAAACTGGAATAGTTGCCTGTGCGCACTTGAGTACCTAGTGAAAGTGTCTATCACGAGTACAGTCTACTAGTATACATACTGTACAGTACCTACACGCTCCAGCAACAATGTTATTACTTTAATGCTTGGTTTATACGCGCAACAAGCCTTTCGCCAAATTTATTTCTTCTATTACCGCCGTTCCTCCACGCTCTCTCTAAAACGGATACAGCTCATTCCTCATGAAATCAATTATGTATACTAGTAGATTGGACTGTACTTATATCACCAGGATTCTTATCTGAGAACCGGTATAGTGATTTTACTTTGACAAAAAAAAAATAATGGATTCTATGTAAATTCCTGGTCTGGTTATCATATGTAGATAAGTATAGGAACACTACCGGTATCTTGTATGTATGCGACTAGCATAAACCGACATAAGTTGGAAGAATATCGTAAACCAGTATTAAATTTTCTAAAAGTAAGACAATGAATAAGACAATGCAGAGCATGGTGACACTAAGAAGACGCATGATCAACCAAGCGTGTGAACTTGCTATAGTTTATATGGCCTGATACAATTATATCCCCTGTCGTAGAAGCCGATTAACTTTTGTTTTACCTCCTTCTGAAAAAATGTTCATAATATCATAATCTTCTTTGAGTTGAATTTTTCATGGCTGTTACGCCAAGTCAGTTTGGATGGCTTAATTGCTCATAGATTAAATATTGATCTCGACCTTTCTACGACACATCGGTGCTCTCATGAGAAACTGGTATAGCGGATCATTCTCATCCTTGAATTCCGTCATCATCCTCATATCGTGACACTATTGTTATCACGAGCAGTACAAACTTCACATTAGTTCTAGACCATGATAAGCCTCGCCACGCATCATGACTCAAAGTACAAATTTTACTCGATACACAAAACTGTCACATTGTCAGTCTGATTTTGTTATACTTAACACTCCTCTTGTATTCTGGTAATAATATAAGACCACGTCGCTTGTACTTGGTGAACAGACAAGAAAAACTCGTACACGACAGGTTAGCGTCTCCGTATCAAACACACCGGCGATAACACTCATGTTCACGTGTATACTGTTATCAGTAATTGCGAAGCCATTCTTGATTTAATATTATCAATATGGTGAGAACGTTGATATCAAATTGAAGAAAGAACCGCGTACTTTAAATTAATCTAGCCTGGAACTACTTTGCTTTGCTGGTACTGCTATTAGTATCATTTGATACGTCGACCACCGACTAATGTAAGACTGTTAATGGAAACTGATTGAGACAGTCTGACACTTGCAGACACTCGACACCTCAGGTAGCAGCCATTGCCTGGTTGAATTATTACTTATATATAGTATATATTATATAGTGAGATATAGTATAGAGCACCTAATGAAATTTTGTTACAGATTATTACATATGATTGTGATAACGCATAATGATAAGCGATTGTTCGTTTTAAACTAGACCTTGACTCAAATCATCTTTTAAGTATGTCTTGTTTATAGAGTACAGCTTCCTACTTGACTAGATACTTTTGACATACTTTATTTCACTATAGCCTCGTAGCAATGAATATTCTAGTAGACAGCTGTGGCAGCGGTTTCATTAAGAGCTGGTATAACTGTATATAAAGGTGGTACCGAGTTAACCAATAGACAATTGAACACGTACAGCACTGTTTTGTCAGCAGAAACCGCAGGTCAATTACCTAACGATCGTCTTCGTACCTGACTGTACTTTCCATTAGAACTTCCTGTCAAGTCAAGATCCGTTGGTCGAACCGCTGGACGAGATCTGGAGACGATCTGATGCATCTTGCAGCTTCACTCTCTTCATGAGAACCTTCACGTGTTTTCAGTGTCTTCCTTGTCACTTGGACCAGCGCATATATGTGACCAAGAGCACTGGTGAGTTTTTGCACACTGATTTCATCTCGTTGCCATCGTAATCCTCTTGCGGTAAAACATCTTGTAGATAATGCACCACGTACATCTTCACAACCATCTCTCCCACTCTGGATTTATTTTTAAACCCTGAATGTCAGGGTTTATCGTGAATGTCCTATAAGATGTTTTGATACGCTCCGATGCTTCAAAGCGGGCAAACGACGTCAACTAGTTTGCGACGTAACTTTTACTGATATTTTTTATGATTTGATCAATGACGTGAACGAAAATTAAACAGCCAGCTGGTCGATCAATGCGGTAGAAAATTATAACGTATACGAGCACACGAAGCGACAGCTGTGAGTCTTTCGTTATCAGACATCTTTTCCACATTGGACGAATAACATAAGGATGGCAGAATGTGGTTTACAACTGACGGCAAACAGGAGTTCCTACGCAGCTCTGACTTCATCGTTGCAGGAGCAACCCACACGTATAGATGTATATACTGTGTACAAGTTATATATGCATATGATTGGGTACATGGAACATATACGACACGTATGGCGTATCACATATGTGACTACGTTGTTGTATTGGTCTTGTGGTTCAGTCGACTTATGGTTAGCATATAGTATATACCATTTGGTATAGTACTTGACATTCTTGTATGCTGTATGGAGATGGTGTGTAGAGAAGTGGATGGATGGGACTGTACCGGATACGAGGTGATGATTGGATACAGGAAGTCAGGAACTTGACGTGGAGAATTTCTGTAGAGGATGCTTGACTTACCCTACGTTCCTCTTCGCGTGCTGCTCTCAAATGTGACTCAATAGCATCTAGATCAATCTTTGGCATGGCTGTTTCAATGTTGTAGACGTCGAAACCACCTGTGAGGGTAGGTAAGTTTTAATTGATAAATCAATGATTATGGTCAAGATGAATTTTCTATTGGTTCGCGAATTTTTTTACCAGGTCCATTATCAGTGTCTGCTCTGCGTTTGTCAGGTCGTCTCTGTGGAGCTGTTGGGTGAGACTGCTGTCTCCTTCTGGCTTGATTTCTCGCCATCTTCTCTTTCTTTCTGGAATCTGCACTAGCTTCCGGTAAATCTTTGTCCAGCAATTTATTCGTGTCTTCCCTCAGGATGTCCTTTACTAGATCTGTTCCTGACACCTGGTGCGAGCTGTGTACCTCTACTGTCTCCATGACAACCACGTCCGGCACAGGCTGGACGTATTTTTCCAAATCCACCCCTATGTCTCTTCCTATGCTCGAAAGTAAGTCGATTTCCTCGAGTTTCGTGTATGGCGCAAGATCAGAATAACTTTCGGAATCTGTGTTGGTTTCCGAGTCGTCCGGGTTATTTCGATTTTTTGGGGTCGCCGAATAGTTTCCTATTTTGCTTTTCTGAAGTTGAGGCAATTCCTTTGCCTCTCGAATCAGGTCAATGTGATCAACGATTATGTCGTCCACCTGGATAAGATCGTCAGTGTAGTAATAAAGATAGAACAAGACGTTTTACATATTTCTAACCTATCTGACAAAGATCTTTTACCTCGCTAACCTCGTTGACCTTTCCAGAATCAAGAATCTCCTCTATTTCCGGAAACTGCAGGGTCTCTTTAACGGTCGTAGCAAGTTCAACGACTTCAACTTCAACGGCAACTTCACGGGGTTGTCTGTCCTCGACGATGGCTTTACAAAAGTCTTCTCTCTTCTCATCAACGTGATCAGCAACCGCCTCGTCCGGATCTATATCCGTTAAATGTGTCTCCGCCTCGATTACACAGTTCACGTTGGCTTCCGCTTCCGGGGAAAGAGATTCCACTGAACGAGACACTTCGACACTCTTCACGTAATTAATGCACTTCTCCGAAGGCGGCAGGACGGACTCGTAAAAGGAAGTGACAGTCTGCAAGTAAATCAATATAAATTCTACCTGATTTCTAACCTAAAATTATCCTTTCTACGACCACTGACTTACTTGTATATTGAACTTGGGCTTCTCGTAGAAAAGTTTCTGTTCGCACTTCTGTCCCTCTAAGTGATTTACACTCCCACCGACTAGATTCTCCTCGACGTTGTTATTATACTCGTTCCCGTTCAAAATTTCATTGCGTTTTGACGTATCGCAACTCTCGAGCTCATCTTCGGTAAAATCCGTATCAGACAACAACGATGGCGCCAGATGTTGAAATCCTGGATAATTTGGATTTACGATACCTCGACAACCTGCCGGAAGGTTTCCTTCTTCCGACCAGTCTGACCACTCGGATGGAGTCAACTCGTGGGAGGAATCCTCGACGGAGTTACGCCCTGCGGATGCCCGACACACATAACAGACATAATACAGAGTGAGTCACTTTGGTTAGCCTCCGCATTCTGCTTACGCAACTGCCTCAATAACTAGACTAAACTCGAACTCAAACTATCACGCTTCGGGAGAAAAGACTCGTTGCATTTACGAACGTCACTATTTCGACGTATAACTTAGTCAATGGCAGAACGTATATTTACATGGTATACAATATTGAATACAATTATGAGTTCGTGATTATGAATAATGAAAAAATATAAAAATTAATAAATAATCATTTGCAAATGGCGGCTTAAGTATACGTGTTCACTTACCCTCGTAATCGACGAGACTCTCGGCTGAGCTACTTTGGTAGAGTCTGGGCGAAGTCAAATTATTGTTAATATTATTTCGACCGTTGGAATCAACGTTTGAATTACTATGAGAGTGAAGATTCGAAGTGGTCCATGCACTATCTTTAAAGTCAGCCTGTATCTCGTCGGTATCTTGGATATCGAAGTTATCGGAAGTCTCGTTACGATTTTCAATCTCCTCGGAGTTGCCCGGGACCAGACTGTTTCTCTCGAGTTGACTGCGTAGGAAATTTTCAACTGAATTAACGTAACTCAACAAATTTACAAGGAAGCTTTATACGGTAAAAGTACTATTTTTAAATATTCCTCCTCTTTCAGGATATTTACTTACTTATTATTTAGCCCAGGATGCAGAGGCACCGAGACCACAGCGTCCTTGAGCCGCATTGCAAATCCTTTCTATAATCAGAAAAAAATCTAATCGATCTTTACAGATCTAATTTTTTTTCTTAACACCAACAATCCAGCATCCTCAACGCGGCCACTTTGAAAATCAGTCAAATTTTTTTTCCCAGGATTCCACATGAAAACGAACCGTATTGAACAGACGACGACACTCTGCATAATTAACTTCCTTCTTATCGTAAGTGTCTTCAAGAAAATCATAAATCTTGAGTGACTGATCGATTAAAAAGTGAGCCAAGAAGACTCGGGAGAGAATTGAAATCCCGTGTAGGGAATTTCAAAGACAAGTAACAGAAGTGGAACTCACCGTCCACCATATTGAAGTTGCGCGCACGAGTTTGCGTTTCCCCGTAGTTTATCGACTCGGAACCAACACCCTGGCTTCCCTACACCTTCTATACATATAGTACAGTCACCACCTCCCCCTCAGTGAATCCTTTGGACTCCTTTCCAAAAAGAGAACCAGAGGTCGTACAGACAACCCCTCTACGCGATACGATACAATTTATGAGGGGATTGAATCTTCGAATTGTGATCAATGAAAAATACTACAGCTTGATAAATACACTAGGAATCTTTAAGAGAAGAAATCCAGAGACACCAAGTACGTTATAGCAGCGTAGGTTGACCCACGCTACACGGAGGATGGGTTATGGCGAATCGATACCGAAGTCTCTGTGTGACGTCAGAAAGACTTCGCGTAAAGGGAGATAGGGGGCGACGGGTTGGAGAGAAAGAAAGAGACACTGGTTAAACAGGCAGGAGTGACGCAGAGGGTGACAGAAGCATGACGCTGAGGAAGACCACACGAACCTAGGAGGATGCTTGGGAAGCTAGAATATGGACCTATTTCTTTTTAAAGAAGTCGAGGAGCTCTTAAATCTCTCAGGTACCAGCACTGTACTCGTCCATCAGTGCATCCGTGCAACTGATGCATCACTGAAGTCATCTCATTAGTGTTTTACACAGGTACAGTCAATGGCGACGCTTTTTTCAGCACGTCGAACCCAGGTCGACCCACGTCCTCCTACACTTGAACCAATCCCTAGTGGTACTTCTATATGCAAATTCTAAGAAGGAAATCTATACCGACTGTACTCGACTGGTATGGATCGATTAATTGAATTTGCGTTCTGATTTTAGAAACTTCTTGAAATTATTAATTAACTAATTTATTTTTTGAATTTATTTAACAACTTTTTAAACTTTGGCTTATGAGGATGGTTGGAATTTTTTTTTAAGGTGGACTGTATACTGCTTTATGGATATAAGAAAAAAAGTGAATGAGGAAGGAGAAGATAAGATTGTTAGGACTACAATTTCTTGAGTTATCGATCGCTAGAACTTTGCTCACCCTCGAACTCACCCTGAGTATTAGTCCCAGCTTCACCCTCCATTGTCGCACCTCCGCCCTAGACTTTGCCATAACTGAAAATAACCCTAATTCCACTAGCACTGGCATAAACGTATATCTAGTAAGTCATGGAGCTATGTAGAAATATAGACACAAAGAAAGGAATGTATATTGAGTATAGTGTGGATCTACACTCACACAGGTACCACGTGAATACGGTGACTCGTCACGACATCTCCGAACGGTTCGATAGGTCAAACGAAGCCATAGAAGTAAACTAATTTTTGGAAATCCTATATAGGGCGACTTTTTTTTAAATGAAAAATTTTTTTTTTTTCGTACCAAACAAAAATGACAGATTTAAGCTAAATAGGACATAAGGAAAGATCCTGCTCCGGAGGACTCAACATTTTTATTTCTACAGAGCAAATTTTAAGTGTCTGCCTGCTTTGATAAGATGCACTGAAATTCATATTTTTTTTAATTATTCATTTATCAGGCAATTATTTGACTTACCAAAATGTAGCAGTCAGAGATGAGTAATGTCTGTAGACTTCCAGCATTCCAAGAGAATCGGACAGTCACCCAGTCACTGATGCTTTTACTATTTTGTAAATTTAATTGTTGATGGACACTTTAATTGTTAATATTGTTGAAGACGGTTTTTTAACACGCACGAAAATCGACTGCGTCCCAAGTTGCGTCCTACGTACTGCGTTCAACTCCCAGTCTCTTTCTGACGATGAACCCCTTTGGGTATCGGAGAACGCATGCGCAATCATCCCCTAAAGTTCTTCGCCCCTTGATTCTAACCCAATACTTACTCTAGTCTCTTCGTATAGGAATGCGCGAGAATGTTTTTTTTTTTATAATTTTTAGTTCAAATCATTAGATACATTTTTATCGTTGTATCAATTTTATTCTTATTCTTTGCTTTGGTTGCATATCGACTGTAATCTGTAATTATATTCTTAATTTAATATTTTTTTTAAGATTATTATTGCACGTTGGATATACTGTGAATGATGGAGGACGTTAAGGATTTCTGATAAGCAGGAATGACAGGAATCCCTCGTATGGTAAATCGACTGGGTCTTCTTTGTTTTATATATTTTATTGTTCTTTCCTATAAAACGATAATGAAAAGTTAGAATTTTCTATGTTAATGTCACATTGATTTATGCCTCGTTCTCACTCTTTTCTCTCTTGCAGATTCAGGCTCAGATTCCGATTTGGATTCAGATTCATCTGAACTCATCCCGTACTCTTCGATCTGGACTGATTCTGAGGAATTTCTAAAACCACCCTTTGGAGTTTCCTAGGATGAGTAATAAATAGGGAAATTGATTAATGGTACGATTTTTGTTATTTTTATCAGTTAATTCCTTACCAGTGATTCGACTGTTTTGTTTGTTGATTTTTTCACAATTGCAGGTGAAGATGAAAATCTGCCAGCAAGATTAGTCAAGGAGTAAGCTTGTCTAAATGATGTTCTTCTCACAGTATCCAGTCTGGACACAGCATCCGGTACCCTCATCACATCTCGAAATTCCTAGATTAAAAAAAATTAATTATATTAACTACATCTATCATTTGACAAGCTAATATTAATCATTCTTGAAATTACCCCGTTTAGGTCTCCCCTCGCGATTTGAAAGTCCTGTATACCGAGGGTAGAATTAAGAAACACTATTTTACAGACTCTAATAAAGAAAAAAAAATAAAACAGAGACAAAATTCTAACTCGCGAAAAATTTAGAATTATTTTCTTATAAAATTGCTCAACCTCAAGGTCCTTCGTTTCGTCGATCTCCGCCACGTCCTGATAAGCCTTGGTCAACAATTCCACTGCTTTTGTATGAAAACTCAGTTCGATCGTTACGAAATCCAAAAGAACGCTTTTCAGATCATGCAGCTTCCGTTTTTCAAACGAGTCGATCTGTTCCTCTAAGCCTTTTACCACTCTGGACACTTCGACCGTAGCTTTCATCAGGTCTGACTCAGCTTGAGACTATAATTTTCGTTAAGGATCGATAATTATGAAAATCAATAATTAATTTCATCGATAATTAACCCACAGGAGGATACAATCATCTGACGATTTCGTGGATTTCGTTCACGTATCTTATCCAGATGTCGCCTCCTAGTGATTTCCTTATCCCTTGCTGCGAACGTATTTTTCACATCCTCCCGTGCGTGCTTGCAGATCATAGAATACTGGGAAACTGGTGCGATGACTTTTGAGTCTAATCGCTGGACTTCCGCATCTCTATAATCACCAATGACCGAAAGAGTCGTAGCGAAATTTATGAGGCCATTGCTGAGGGATTGATTGATATTTTCAGACTCGGCATACGTCTGAATGACTTTGGCCACTTCGTCATTTTTGTCACGTAACCTAAAAATCAGAAATGAAACTCTAACAATATTTATGGTTATGGAAGACATTAGACTTTACGTGTTACATTTCATTGTAAGAAATAATCAATATTGATTTCTTGAATACCTGGCTGCCTTCCTAGTGTACGCTGCGAATATTGTGCAGAGTTCAGCAAAATGTTTTTCCACGCTGGAAATTCTTTCCTGCACGAATTTGGCTTCTTGTTCGCTAAAAGTGTATATTATTTTTTATTCATTAACAAGTAAAGCTCGATTCCTTTTTTTTATTATTTTATTACTTACCATATATTACTCTGCGATCGTACGCGCAGCATTTTAACCTCTGACTTGTTACTACAGAATGATATCGTCCGTTTATGAAGCTTCCGACGTTTTGTTTATTTGGAATAACAGTTGCCTAGTGGTTGCTAGTGGTAGGTGCCAGGTGGTTTATTATACCACCACCACTGCTCACCAGGTGAGACTGCGCCCCACGTTCTATAGTCTCTACGAATTAACTGACAGGAATCCTCATCGCGCAATATGAACAATTGCACCAGCTGATTTTGTGAATATTTGTTAAAGACGATTCAAGTTTTAGTAAAAATTTATTTAAATACATTTTATAGTATCCATGCCTCTTGTAGAGTAGAAAAATCTGTATTTACAAGTAACAAAAATTCTTAAATTCTAAGTCTTGATGGTTTGGTTTCTGTCAGTTATATGTGACTCGACGTCATGATGGATTGATTGGTATAAGGAGGTATGACACTCTAGAACAGGATCTTCTTCAACTTCTTCAGCAGAAGTTTTGGATGGAACGATCGTTCTGCACCAGGTACGTTGAGGTCGTTATAACTATTTTGGGTATAATCAGAATCCGCTATTGGAGTTGTAGATACAAGAGCCAATGATAGGATGACCAGGATGAAGATCTGTGAAAAAATAAAACAGGATTTATAATAAAAATATATTATTTGAACCATAATATTATTTACATACCGTCAAAAGTTTCATATTGACCATACTAATAAAATTGTGTCAAACAATACAAAATTTCTTGACTCGCAGTCAATTGTACGGCGACTCACGTTATCTTTTGATGCACGAATCGTGACAACGACGCCTTAAATACTCAAACTGTGAAAAATTTCGTAAAATCTTTCTAAGGACAAATCGAGTAGTAGGGATACATGTAGACATTAGAGTACTAGGGGCATGCTAATTGATGTGAATAAAAATGAAAAGTGATTACGTCAAAAGGAGAGAAAGAGGGAGAAAGAGTCAGTGGAAGGTGAGAGTCTATGAAACATGTTCTTAGAACTCTTACGGCACCTTTACTATTTTCTTGACTATTGGAAATCGTTGATGACATAACAATAAATACCAATATATGATTTCCTTACTGTATCTTTATGCTATTCCTAATAAGGCAATTTCACTACTGCAAAAGAATGGCCAGCGCCGACGCCAGTTAAAAGTCCCGTAAAACCTTGAGGAAGGGCGACTTCTTCAGGAACAATAATGTTACTGTCACTTCCATTACCACAGTTTCCATGCTCGTTCCAACCCCAACAAAGAACTTTACCGTCGCCTGTAAGAACAATGATGGCCATTAAACAGTACTACTTGCGAAGAATAGTTTTGCAATATTACCTGTTAGTGCTATATTATGTTCAGAACCGACAGACAGTTCCGAAATTTCTGGAAGGTTCTTTATATAATCAGGCCTTGACATTGTTGCTTTCGGAAATTCTGGGCAGCCCAATTGACCGTAGGTATTTCTACCCCACACCAGTACTTTTCCATTAACTAGTAAAGTTTCGGATTATTATAGGATCGTAGGAGGTAATCCACTAGTAATAATTAAATGAATTGAATTTGTTATACGCACTAAGAACTGCCGTATGTGTCCATCCGGTATGAATATTCATACCGGAAATGAATTTATCTAGTTGAATTTTTAGGGGCGAAGCGACTCTCGGATGTACAGTTGAATCGAGTCCAAGTTGTCCATATTTATTGTCGCCCCAGGAGAATAAGTGTCCATCCTTGGTTTTAGCAACTGTGTGATGCTGACCGCAAGACACTTGTGTGACTTTGGACAATCCTGGAACTGGTTTATTCTGTTAATAAATTTTGAAAAGAAGAAACGTGGCCTTGGGATTGTAGGTTATGTAATATCCTTGTGTACGCGCAAGCGTAAGCTGATCAGGCTTGAGTTTTTGTGTAATAATTTTCGTAACAGTTGATTATTATAAAAGCAGATAATCACCTTCGGTAAAAATGTTTACGCATCTTATTGGTTTATTTTCAGAATCAATTAAACCCAATTGACACTTTCCACCTGTGCCGGATGTTAAGATTTTACCAGATTCTGTGACTAGGGCTGTATGACGTAGACCTAGTGAAAATCTTTTTATTTTTTCATTAAATATTATTTTTTGTGGTTTAGAAATGCAATTTTGTCGTTGAGGGTCTATTCCTAGTTGACCGAAATTGTTGGAGCCCCAGACGTACACTTCACCATTTTCGTTAAGGCACATAGTACTGTCCCATCCGCAATCTATGTCCGTGATAATTTCATCTTTGAGGCTTTCGACTTTTTTAAATTTCGGCAAAATATCTTCGCCAGGAATTCCTGCTTGGCCTTTGCTATTCCATCCGCATGCGTAAACAGAGCCGTACTTGTCTAAAATCAAGGAGTGACCAGCTCCTCCTACGATCTTTTTAATGTTCTCAGCTTCCAAAGAAATCTCTGACAAGTCCACTTCTTGAGGTACAACCGATTGTTCCGATTGAAATCCATGACCCAATTGACTATGAGAATTTGCACCCTGTGAAGGTCAAAAAATTTTGTCGCAATTTTGTATCTTGTGTCGTGAAACTTTAAACATTTGGTAGTGGCGCCACCGCTTGATACATTTCCCATGATGCATTGTAAAATTAAAATATCTAATTCTGTAATATTTTATTTGAATTACACATATCAGCTCCTCTTACGGCAATATAGTGAACTATTTGTTAAATGAGATCAGCCCAAGATATTGAGTAGATTGTCTAGTACAGTTTTTATTGTTAATGGAAAACAAATTTTTCATAAATATGTATATGTAAATAATGATTTTCTTACCCACGATAATAAACGAATATGCGACATGACTATGCCATTGATATTTAATAATTTATATAGTCCTGACGTATCGCAAATGGAATTTTTATTGAATATATAAACGACTAGTCGGAGAGTCGTACTTACGCCATTCGAAAATACAAGAACTTTGCGTAATGTAGATGGAGAAATATCCTTATTCTTTTATGTAAGTTCTATAAGAAACTATAGGTGGTACTAGTATATCTGTAAATAACAGCAAACAGATTCTTCCCGCCGGTATAAACTAGCAATGTGACATTTCAATTTTGGAGAAAAATCACATTTCAAATTAGTAATATAAAAGTGAAACTATTACGAATTCGGAATAATATTTTACGGCAATATTCATCTGCATGATTCACCATGGAGGATTCTGTAATAAAGTTAGATACAAAAGAGGTTAAGCTGGATCTCCTACGAGCCATAAATGAATGTTCTCAACGGGGATTATTACATACTACTAAATGGTATACAAACTTTTGGCTTACCCGTATCGTGTTCTTTAATTTAATAAGACATTTTCTTCTGTAGGTTAGCAGAACTGAATTTCTCTTTGAAAGACGTGAAGCTGGATATTCATGATATGACGAATGATGCTGGTCTTATGGAAAGTAATGAGGAGGAGGACATGTACGTCTTGGCAAAAAGTTACTTTGATCTCAAAGAATATGATCGTGCTGCATATTTTACTAAAGAGTGCAAAACTGCAAAGGCTAGGTTTCTCTGTTTATATTCTCGGTATTTATCCGGGGAGAAGAAGAAGATTGATGATATGACAGATATTCCGCCAGATCCTTCAAAGAATGATAATCTGAAGTTATTGTGTGCCGAATTAAGAAAAGATCATCTAGCAGGAACTTTAGATGGCTATGGTCTCTACCTCTTTGGAGTGGTTCTAAAGAAGTTACAATTAGTCAGAGAAGCCACTGATGTCCTTGTAGAATCTACGCATAAAAAACCAATGCATTGGGGTACTTGGTTAGAATTGGCTGCGTTAATCACAGACAGGGAAAAGTTGGAGAGTCTTACATTGCCTAATCATTGGATGAGACAGTTCTTTGTAGCTCATATGTATTTAGAATTGCAACTCATCGATGAAGGCTTGGGATTATACTACGAATTGCAATCTATGGGATTTGAAAAAAATGGCTATGTTCTTGCTCAAACAGCAATTGCAGTACATTATAGAAGAGGTAACTATAAGACAGTGTCAAATTGAATGTATCTAAATTTGTATTAATCCTCTAAGATTTTCTTGTGTTCTATCAGATGTGGATAACGCCATAGAAACTTTCAAACGAATCATTGAAGATGATCCTTACTGCTTGGATAACATGGATACATATTCGAATCTGTTGTATGTAAAAGCACTCAAAGTAGAACTGGCATACTTAGCGCACAGAGCAACAGAGATTGACAAGTACAGATTAGAAACTTGCTGTATAGTAGGTAAAAAGAACCCAATCGATGCTTAAAAATCTTTAAAAAATTTAATGCTTTCTGTGATTATTTACAGTGCAGTATGACTTTCAGGTAATTACTATAGTTTAAGAACGGATCATCAAAAAGCGGTATTATATTTCCAAAGGGCACTAAAACTAAACCCACAATACTTATCTGCTTGGACGTTACTTGGTCATGAATTTATGGAAATGAAAAACACAAATGCCGCCATACATAGTTACAGACAGGCTATCGGTAAGTGGTATCATAAAATGCTTATACAATAAAGAACAATATAAATAAAAAAAACAAATGAAGAATTCAGTTTCATCATTTCATTTTCTGCAGAGGTCAATCGACGGGATTACAGAGCATGGTACGGATTGGGACAAACATATGAGATCTTGAAAATGCCCTTTTATGGTCTTTACTATTATAAACAGGCTCAACTTTTAAGACCACATGATAGTAGAATGGTTCTTGCGTTAGGTGAAGCTTATGAAAAGCAGGACAAAACGCAGGATGCTCTCAAATGTTATTACAAAGCCTGTAATGTGGGAGACATAGAAGGAATGGCATTGATAAGACTGGCCAAGTATGTGATAACATCTCATTGATAAAAGAAAGAAATTTTAAGCAATCATTTCTCTATTTCCAGTCTCTATGAAAAGATAGGAGAACACGATTACGCCGCTGCAGCTTATACTGACTTTGTAATGGACGAATTTCGAAATGCAGACAGAACTGAATTGAGTCATGCATATAAATATTTAACGCAATATCATTTAAAACGAGATCAATTGGACCAGGCGAATCATTATGCTCAAAAGTGTCTACAGTTTGATGAGACGAAGGAAGAAGCCAAAGCCTTCCTGAGGACGATAGCCCAGAAGAGGGTTAAAGTGGAAGAGAACCCTATGGTGGTACGAAATTTATCTCATTGCTTAAATTTTATTTCTTTTCTTGTCATTGTGTTTCTTCCTCTAGGTTGAAGACATGAACGAGACAGATCCAATAATGGAAAGAAGTACCCGCAATGAGACAACGCCTAGCAGCCAGCTTTCCCCAATGAATCTGTCATTTACTCCAACACAATAGACTTATTTTATATAACGGGATTTCGTGTAAATAAGGAAGCGTTCATATTTGTTTTTAAATAAAAGTATCTTTAATTTATTCCTTTGCTTATAATATTGAATTATTCAATAGCGTAAAAGATGACAGAAAACGAAAATACGACATTAATGACACAGGCAAATGACGATCGAATATCGAGCCTCGTGCTAAAAAAAAAGAATAGATATTTACGAAAAAGCAATCTCCATTCTCAAAACGCATATTTTTGTAAAGACACATGAGATTCTGTATTACAGATTAATATCAGTAGAATTTGTAATTAATGACGTGACTCATGGATTACAAGAGGTGGGTAAGTACTCAGTAAATGAAGCTCGAACGTCCAGGGAAAATCCGGGTATGAGTAATAAAATAGTGAGGGTTAGGGTACGATTGGATAAATTTTAGAAAGATTAGGTTTATATTATGAATGTTAATCCCTATTTCGACTATACGCACTTATTCGTTCAATTTTATGAAGGTTTCCGAGCAAAGTGAAAACTCGTAAGCAATTTAAAGTTCACTCATTGTATTGCTTTGTATTTTTACAACCCGTTACGGTTCTGGGTAGAGTCATAATTCTATAGGAAACTCAATTTGATGAAAAATATAATGAATAAGAATATAAACTTTTTTAGAGACACAAAAAGTTTCTTTTTTTGTCAGAAAGAGAACGTACGATGTTCATTGCACATAACCGTTAAAGCAAACATTCAAGTTCTGTGCAACAGCAGACAAATTTAGTAGGAGGTTCTACAGGACCTGGACAAAATCATGAGATCCTTCCTCAGCAGCAACAGCAGCAACAATTCCAGTCTGGCAGTACGAATCTTTACGCAGCATCATGTGTCGCCAGTCACTCGGCAGCAGCAACAACACACTGGCAGCGAGTAGCATGCATCGCTGCATCAACAACCAATGGAATTTTCACACCTCAGAACCAGCAACAGTCACAAACTTCGCAGCTACGTTATTTTCAGGTGTGTCGACGCTATCAATAAGCTCTGCTATTATGCTTTCCAAGCATTCCCTTTAAATCCGGGAAATTAAGGTTGTCGAAAATGACGTGACAGCCAGGCGTCTACAAAACCGTTTACGAGTTCAAACAATAGAGCCTGCAGATTAGGACGTTGTAAAACTGTACGGGATTAATAGAAACTCCTTCGGCAATATAACTTCGAATATTTACCTAAATCCATAATGCATATTTTTTCTTGAAAGAAAGCAGAAATACACTTTATTTTACCAGCTCTTAAGTAGTAATTCCCGAACGTTGCTGCAGCACGAAAACAGAGATATTTTTGTGAAAATATTGATTTCAAAACAATAGATTTATTTTCTAGCTGCCCAAGCAACTTTCCTCTAGTAATCACTATGCAGGGATTCCTCATCAGCAACAGCAGCAATACGCTATTTTGGCAGCATGCGCTTCGAACAATTCGGTCGTTTCCGAGCGATTGAATCATCAAAAACGGGAAGCAACTCAACATGCTTATTTCGTTACTCCATTCGCACAGAAATGTGCTACTCTAGTGCAGACATTAAGCCTGAGAAATTATGACGATGGACAATTGCATCAAGTGCCTTTAGGACCCAGTCAGGTAGACGCATTTCACATTCTTAGACCTCAGAATTTAAGTACCTTTTTTGAACTGACTTGCTACCCCTTCTACAGGATTCCAATCAGCAAACGGAATACCATATTCTGACCAATGGGCAGTTCGGAAATTCTGGATTATTTTCTTTAACTACTTGCTTCGCCCTTACGGCGAGCATTGAGAGTCTATGCACAATAACAGGGGCAACTCTTATTGCACCTGGGTGGGCCCAAATTATCCCATCCTTCCAGCAACCTACCCTACCACTTGTCAACGCCTTCGAAGCAGTTCCCGATATGCTAAGGGATGTTCGAGCTGGATTGACATCCATCAGTCTTACAACAAACCTGACACCACTTCTCTGCTGCACTGAAGCTGACTTCTCGTATCACGCACATAAGTTTCAACTATCTTCAACCTTTGAACAAGAAAGTCGTTGCAACGAAAATCGACTTCCGGTACCAGTGATACTTGAGCAACCTTTGGGTCTCGACGATATTGTATTGAGTAAAGAGAATCCAGAGGCAGTTACCGATATTTCTGTAAGTAGCAGATCTCTTAAACTTGGATTATCACTTGAGTGGCAAAAGACACCCTCTTCCGGTCAGAAGACTTACGCCGACGCCGTCCAAGAAACTGGGAAAACTATCGACCCTGGCAAATCTACTGGAAAAATTGACCAAGAAACCGGAAACATAAGTAACAAAACAATGAAGGCTCAAGAAGGTGGTGTCACTGGATTCAAAAACATAGACTTACACGACGAACTGCTTACTGCAGATTATAGAAGAATTTCTGATGGCGTCGAGTACTTTGAAGATGAGACTGAAGATATTCGAAATTTCGTCATTAGAGCTCATAACAATTACCAGAATCCTGTTCAACGCCCGCAAACATCCAACAGCTCCACGCCGAGTACCATTTCTGAAGATTCACATTGTTCCGGAAATTCGGACGGGACACGGCTCTGTAGAATGGCCGAAAAATTCTGCTTTGAGGAACTGGAGAACGCTGCTTTTTTTCGAGCTTTCGACGAGTACAATCGTTACCGTAGGCGCATGGCTTACACCAGGAGATTCTTTTCATCGGCTGAAGACTCCAGATCATCCGAATTGACTGTATTCACTGCTTTTGCCGTAGACAACTGTGAAGTGGATTGTTCCTGGATGTTCGATGGTGAAGATGGGGAATGTTTATCGATGGAACGATCTGAACTTGCAGGCACCGATTCTGACAGTTCGGTTAGTGAGTTTGGCGATGCTTTGAGAATGCTGTTGCACGCTAAAATGCATTAAACGTTTCGCGTATTACTGTTTCGGTGTGTCAAAGACAAAAAAAAAAATAGAAAATTTAATTTTTATATTAAAAAAATTATTGATAAGAATCAGCCATCACTTGGTACTGCGTTCTCGTGAACTTTGAAACGATCCTCGACTCGTTGAATACATTAAATTCACTAAACAGGAGGAATATTGTATTTCTGGGTTTATAAATTATAAGACTGTCTTGATTTTCTATAGGTGAATATTTCCTTGACGAAAGGACGTGGTGCTTTCAAGGTCCTCAAGAATTTCAGAGAATGCACCAGCAGTACCAAAGCACTTTACACGAATTCTTGGAGACCTGGCGAAATATATCTGTTACGTCGTCGCCATAGTATGAAAAATGTTTAAGCAACTTTTCAAGAAAGTAAATTTATCCTTAAGAAATCGTTTTTAAAACTTTTATTAAATCTATAATGGATATTAAATGTATCTTTTTGTTTTACGAGACGTAAAATCTTGGATTTTTGTCAAAATAAAACTCAAACTGTACTATGACTCACTGCGTTACTTTTCATTCCTATCTTTCCTTCTCCATTAAAAAATCCACTGTCGCCCAAGCAGCTCGCTTTTCTTATATCATACTTAGCATAAAATATTTCAACATAAAACCGATGGATTCCCATCAAAGCGAATTATATCAAAAATCAAAATAAGCAAAATGTCAGTTTTCATTTTCTTTTAATCAAATTACATAAATGTCAAATAGTCTCCTGTTTGTACGTCAGTCTAATCAAAATACCAGAGAAATAAGTGTTTCTAGAAAATTTGTAACCCCGAGGGGTTTCTGGATTTTGAGAATAGATTAAAAGTCAGTGTCACTAGTATAAAAATATGAGGTTCTGTCAGTCGGGGTACAGTAGCAATGAAAATGTGGTCGAGTCTGTTATGCGTTTTTCTACTCGGTGGTTGCTTCGTGTCAGCCAGAATTCCTGACTGGATTCAGTGTCATCCAGGAAGTGAATATACAATCCCAGATGATAAATATTGCGACAAATATTATATTTGCAAAGAGAATCAAGTAATTGAGAAGTTCTGTGAGGATGGATTTGGATTCGTGCCATACGGAGGATGCAAATTGCTTCACCAGGTCGGATGTGGTACTCGAAATCTCCTACGTACGTCGTTTACCTATTGATTAAATAATAAATAATATAGATTAGCAATATTGTATTTATAATCAAATTTTCACGTCATTAAAATAAAATATTAATTCATATAGAGGAACCGAAAGGAAATGATGTATGTCCTCGAATGTATGGATATTACCCAGCTGAAGAAGGTTGTGGACATTTTTTAAAATGCTACAAGGGTGTTCCTGAGCTGGACGCGTGTCCTCCTGGTCAGATGTATGACGAGGTAAGGGTAGAATGTCGTCACCCTACACCAGAGGAAAAAATAGCCTGCAAGAAATCCTGGGCGAAACGAAACAGAAAAGGTAAATTAAAAAGCGTCGTTTGAAAATGTCTAATTTATTTTGTTATAAGAAGAAATAATGGAAGCATACCAAATATTATCAAGTTTACGTACTTTCTAGTTTTGTGACTTCTTTGTTATTTGAATTCCTTGCTGGAATAAATTTGTATCATTAGGTATTTTATGGAGGTGTCATTAATAACGTAACGCCAAATGCAAGACAGATATAAAGTTTATTTGTTGACGATATTGTTAAATTGTACTAATTGTCTTCATCATTAACGGTTAATTATGAGAACAATAGAAATTGTAATTAGTTCAAAGCTAAAGCCGTTAAATTTGTTGAGTGTTTAACCTAAAAATCGAAAAACTATTTCGCCATGAGTAATAAGAATGTAAGAGATAGTGCGTATTATATTTTTTAGAATACCAAATAAGGAATTTGAAGTAAAGATTTAATTATTTTTCAGTTTTTTTAGACAGTGTACAAAGTGTAAACGACTTACGTACAAGTAAGCAAATTCGATTGGTACCTGATCCAGATGCTTTTTTATGTCCTGCTAAGGATGATTATCCATATGGTCAACATTCTCGTCAACCAATTCCGGGACAATGTAAATATTTCTTGTTGTGCATCAGTGATGGGACAAAGAAGCTCAGTGGATGCCCTGATGGACAAGGTTTTAATCCAAAGACGACAATCTGTGAGGATGTGAGGAATATTCCAGGATGTAAAAGTGATGAATAAATAAATCATATGATTACGTGTTATAGGATTTATCTGTTTGATGTTTATTCACTATGCACCTAGTTAATACAAAAATACAATCGTCACACGATAGAAAATGATGTCATTAGATTTTTCGAAATTCTTACCAACTAGGTGAATTATGATATGGCGTCAAGGGTTCCATGAATTCAGGATACTGATAATACAAATGTCTCAAAGGTCGAGGTGCGTTTGGATAAATTATTTTAGACTTGCCAATTTCGTTTCCTAGTATAATAAAACAATCTGGGTTCCCGCAAGAGCAGAAGACCGGAGGAAGATTTTGGGGAAGATTCGGAAATCCAGGAGGTCCTTTAGTAGATACAGCGGGTGTTACAAAATCCGGTGAAAAATTGTTCTGACGTTCCGAATATCGATTACTCGATATGAACGAGCTATCGTAATTTTTGCAGCTAACGTCACTCCAGGATTTTCTTAAGGACGTTGGATTTTTATCAAAAGAGATCAAAGCTTCTCCTTTTAAAGTCGTATCCTGATCCATAATTTCTATATCCTTTCCGTTTCGTCGATTGGACAATTTTCCATTAAGGTGAGATTCATACACAGACCTCTCTAGAGCACTCATCTCGACGTCATCCTCAGAAAATGCACTATCCACCTGATTGTTCATGACCTCAAAATTAATATAATTTTTCACAATGGACCTTCTGTGCTCTTCTCTCTTTCGCGGACTTAGACAACAACAACACGGAATAACCCTCCTCGCAGAAGCATCTCGTTGACAATTCCTAACCTCTCGTCGGCCATTGAAACTGTCAGATTCGGAAATGCTCGTGCTCTCACTCGAGACATAATCCTTAAAATATGGAAAATTGCGTCTTCCATGTCCTTCCTTACGAAAGAAGGAATAATTATCATTATCACTAGAACTACGTTCCTTAATAATTTTCGTAATTTTCTCATCGGCAGCTGAGCTCGATTCCTCCCGGTCACTGTCCCTGTCACTAACTCCTAGAGAAGATTCGTCGTCATCTTCACCACTGTCATCTGACGTCGTATCCTGAGAGCAACGTCTTGCTTCTTGAGATCCAGATTTAGAAGATATCAATTCTATTCTTTTTCTAGGACTTGATTCCTCCATGGAAATGTCCATGGGTTCTTCAATGACAATTCTATTACTTATTATTACCTCCCCGTATTCTGATTCCAGGTCGACTGACATATTCATATTAACAAAATCATCTGCACTGCTCCAATGATCGCTCGAGGAGTCGTCGGAATCCTCCACAGCAGTAAACATATCTCCTTCGGACGAATCCTCCAAACATTTTTCTTTTTCAAAGAACAAACGCGTTTCACTGTCAATGGCGTCCACTGCCTCTGCTACTTGTCCTGTTTCTTTCAGTGTCTTATTGTCGTTCACGTGATTCGATCCCCAGATTGACATTTGAATTAGTTGTAGATGAAACAGGATATATTCTATTCCTCGTTCGATTATTTCCTTGCTCTTCGCGTGCAAGTGTCGCGCTCGAGAAAACACGATGTTGTCGGCCATTGTGATATCGCGGCGCGAGTGTCGCTCAGTGCGAATGAATGGACTGAAGCGATGCGTCCTCGTAATTCGAGACGACTTAACATTTTTCTTACTTCTGCTCTGCGTCTCGTCCTGCAATAATAAAACAACTCAATTATTGCCTAGTACTTAGTTACATTTAAAATCTAAATATAACGTAAACAACACTTGTTTTCATTGATCTTATCTATAGGATCGAAGTAAACGAAGTAAAAGTGACGTTTGATAAATATTTACATTATTTTGAATATGACGTTGACGTTTTCCTCTCTTAGTCTCAGTTGCTCTGCGTTCCCTCGGCATTACAAGACCGGTCGTTGATTGATTCGATAAAATTGTATAGTAAAATTCGATTATTTTGAAAAGTCAAAATTGATTCGATTTTTCGTTACTTGACACGGAACTGCAGAGTCCTACTTTACAGGCAAAGCTGGTTAATGAGTCAGAGGATCGAAATAGACGGTATATATAGGCGGTTGGACTTTCGTGAAAAACTTATCTGATTGGTCGATGGAAAAACGTCATAAGGAGGAATTGCTGTCCCTTTAAAGTTATACTAGGCTTTCTAGATTCATTGAAACGAAGATTAACCCGGGCAGCGCAGTACTAGATTGCAGGTGCGTTAATTCCATTGTAAACTGTTCCTTTTGACACGACTTTCGAACAAGGTGAATATCGTGTAATTGCTTTTTCAAAATTAATAACGCCAACGTGCAAAGGCCTGTCCTCTTTTACCTGGCACAGCCCTTTAACAACCATTTGGTTAGGCCTGTTGCTACTACTGTAGTTTATTGTTTCCAATGTCCACGATTCGGCCATATTTTACAACCAGCTTAACTACCTAAGAGACTCGTTCAAGTGTCGTGCCAGTTTGACTTATTAACTATTCATACTCCGATTGAATAAAAAAATGCAGAGGAATATTTTGTTAGAAAATATATATTTATTTAAATTCCTATCTAAAATATACTAAAGTGCATATTAACATAATCATATAAAAATTGTAAAATTCAACTACAATGTTTATAGAACAACGATCAAAGAAGCGTTAAAAATTCAGTCAATTTTTTCAATAAATACATTTTCCTTTTATAATAAATAACATTTGAATTTTCTAACGTTTCTTTAATTTTCAAATATATATTTGTTTCCCCTAGATATTTAGGGCATATAGTGGACTGGTGGAGGGCATCAATATGCACAATGAGCATTGTACACTTTTTGACAGAAATGGCCACATTGGTCGTTTACAGGTAAAAGAATATCAGGTACATTCGATCCTTCATCATTGACGGTAGAGGAATCGCTGCCAGTAAAAGTTGAATGGACGCCAGGCATCAAAAAGCTCGAATGATGTTGCGACTGTTGACAATGATTCAGCAGTACCGGTGAGTCCAAAAATTCGGAAGTTTTGTAAGGGACAAAAGCAGAACTTCCAAGTTCAGAAAATGGTTCCTGACTAATCGATGCTGGAAGACGTTCTTGAGAGTACGTCGTCAGGTTCAGTGGATTTTCAGGTACCTCAGGATGACTGACTCCTAGTGAAAAATTCCAATAGCCACAGCCAAGATATTCAGAGGAAACAGGACCAGGCATTGTTGAGTGTCCAGAATAATGCAGAAGGTTAGTTCCCTCTTGAAAAGAAGTCAAATTAGAAGAGGTTATGTGTTCCAGTTGATGATATAGCCTGATGGGTCTGACTGGTACTGGTGCTATGAGTCCCCTCATCTCAGGATACATTGATCCAAAAGAATCATCCGATTGATGGTGTCTGAACGATTCCTCAGGACATCTTGAAACAGTCAATGGTGCAGACTCCACGTACTTCATCCAGTATTGACATCCTTGGGTATTTTGAGTCTGTGGACAATTCTTTATATCTTCTTGTAACGTTGGCTGCAGTGGTTCTGGAATAATCTGCTGTGGCTCTGGGATGTTCTGACATCTTAACTTTTCTTCAAGATATTTATCTCTGATGGGACAACGTGATTTTCTGCAAAGACAGCTGGTTGGCATTAGTGCATGGTAATTGTAGTTTTCTAAATTATTCACAATATTTTCAGTGGTTTTATTGGACACCATGTTTTTCTCTTCCTCAATGGTCATCACCTCAATCTCCATATCAGTATCAGCATCATAAGTATTATCAGTATGATAATCAAGTGGAGGAGTATCTTGCTTGATATTATTTAGAAAATGTTTTTCCACCGAGAACGTGATACCCTGATTTTCCTTGGGCGAATTTTTTTTCTCAAGATGGCGGTGGGCGATGGACATATCGGAAGAAGATATGTCATGGACTTGCAAGGAAGAGTCTTTAGCCAAGTCGCCATTATGATTCCAATTCGATGGACCCACAGTAGTATCCTCCACATCCATGACACCATTTTTATTACTTTTCTTGTATGCGAATGAAGTTCTCAGCGCCAGCATCAGTAGCATGTAAGTATTATTCTTCTGATTTGGATCTTCTGGCTCCAGGACTTCCGGGATATCCATATGATCGTCTATGAAAATATGTGTATGACAATTCTGAGTCGGAGTGAAGCATCGTGTAGTATTCTGTAAAGAATTTCAAAAATCAAATTAATATAACCGTAACTCATAGATATAGTTGAAATATATGTATGTACCTATATGATCTATGTCTATCTTAAAGATGGAAGATCTTACCATTTTCGTATTCAATGCAATTTCACCCATAAAAATATCTCTGCCGATGTCCGCTGACATTCTTTAATATTTTCAATATTTTTCGATTCCACTCAAAGCGAACTTAATAATATTATCCAATCTGCCACTTGACACAGTGATGTTTAAATATTGACCCCCGAAATGGTAATGGTTAAATTTTTGGAAAATCGGCTAGTTTTATACCGATGTCGATGAGTCAACCATGAAATGGTTGCAGGTCCATTTTAAGTACATGCCATAAAAGGATCCCAAACAACACATAATGTCCATAAGTCGTCTTTAAGGCATCTAATGACACAGAAGTTGTCCTTAAGACATCTTAAAGATGATTTTTGGACATATGTGTTGTCTGGGAGAATGAACATACTAGAAGAGTTTAATGAGTATCGACTTAACACGTACTTTTTGCATTTTGACTGCAGGAAGCAGAAAGTTGCCGTTATATACTGATTTGAAAAAGCTTCAAACGACCCATAATCCAGGATTTGAATAACTGACGTATCTGTCCTTCTCTTACGCACGCAGTGGCTGATAAGTCTGTCTCTCTCGGACTCACAGCAGGTATAGGAAACTTGGAAAATCCAAAGAATATTTTCGGATTGGATAATACACATCTGACAGTTGGCGACTGCTCTCATGTCTTTTAAAAGACTTATTTTGGATATGGCTTGAATATAATTGTTCTAATAAGGACAATTGATGCCTTGATTTGTAAAATCCTGGAGAGTCTATACCGTCAGGGACGGGTATTAGGTCGCTCGATAAAATCCTAAGATTTGATTGTTTTTTTCTCTAGTTGTATGTCGCTACATGCTACATCGTTATATTGGCGTCTGTGTATTTTCGTATAGGCTTGGAACGTAAAATAAGGTAGAGCCTTAACGATTATGGAACTCTCGCATAGGCACGAAGGCACGCAAGCATGCATGCACGCACGCACGCAGCACGCAGTAGCCACGCACGCACGGAGTCAGAAACGATTGACGGACGGCCGAGTATAAGGTTGAATGTACGCACGCACGCAATGGCTCACGAACCCTGGCACGCAGACACGACTCCTTTTTAATTTAACTTAGCAACGGCTCTCTGCCTTTCAGGGTTCAGTATTCCTTTTTATAGAGATTTTTTGTTTGAGATATCTTTGTCCTGTATTCCGATACTGAAGAATCCTTTCTTGCTTATCACAATTGAGAAATAATAGTTGTTGCTAAGGCGAGTAGGCAAGAGAGTATCAAGAAAGATGCTTAGAGTATAATTCTTGTTGGGATAAGATTGTTGATTGATGTTTCTTTCAGTCGTATTTATTTAGATAGTTTAATAAATTAGATAAATAATGGGGAGCTAAGAAGAACTTTGATTGAAGCTTATAGATAGTGGAATTAAATGTTAATGAGGCGATCAGGGATTTGGTTTGATTAGTGTTTTATTGGGTTTAGATTAAGGTTCTTATGGGTGGAGTGTGATTATGAGGTTTCGTGTGACTACGTTTGGAGGATCCTATTATTGTGAGAGAGGATGGCGAGGTTCGTTGCGCAGGCACGCCCGACGCCGTTCGTTCTTGGCGCGCTTCGGATCGAGCGCAGCAGCCATATTGGCTATTCAGTTTGACGATGTTTGTGCGTGGTGCCTGGCGTGACTTTTCTCGTGTCGTCGTCGTCGTCGTCGTCGCCGTCGCCGCCGTCGTCGTCGTCGCCGTCGTTCTCTTGTAAGATTCGCGTCTACTCGTGTCGCGTAACGTTATCCTCGAGGAATTCTCGAACGGTGTTTGGCTAGGTGCGATGTCAAGCCAAATATGCCTCAAGTGGAACAGCTTCTTAAGCAACATCGCCACCAGCTTCGAGAGCCTTTGGGAGGAAGAGGGTCTCGTGGACGTGACCCTGGCAAGTGACGGACAGTGTCTCACGGCGCACAAGGTGATCCTCTCGGCCAGCAGCCCCTTCTTCAAGAAGGTTTTCCAGGTAAGAGATTTAGAAGACATCGATTATCTTTTGCGTTTTTGTGTCACTTTACATTTGAAGTTCTTGACAGGTTTGACTTGTCATTATTTAATAGTTTTTCTGTGCCCTTGTGACACTATGACACTGATTAAATTTTCCAGATGGATTGTTTATTAGAAATGATTGTTGGTTCATGGGGTTTAGTAAAATTATGAATTAGTGGGATGACAGTTCTTATCTTGCATCTGATTAACAGTTTTCATGGATTCCATGAGATTGTGAACATTTTTGTTTACCTTCCTGATTTTAGTGTTTCAAGAGTTCAATTGAGAAAAATATTAAAATGTTACAGACAAATCCATGTCAGCATCCAGTAATAATTCTCCAAGATGTGCACTTCAGTGAACTGGAAGCTCTACTCATATTCATTTATAAGGGTGAAGTGAATATAGAGCAGAAGAATTTACCTGCTTTACTGAAAGCAGCAGAGACCTTACAAATAAGGGGTCTATCAGGTGGCGATGTTTTTGCAAAGGAATCGTATAAAAGGCTTGCGCAGTTGGAACAAGCTGAATCTGAGGACTCGGTACTGGTGCACGAAGAGACTCAAAAAAAAAAGCAGAAGATTGCAAAACTACAAAAAAATTCAATCTTGGAGAAAGCACTTACTTCTCAGATATCACAGTCGGAGAGTACCACTGAGTCTACAGCTATTGAACAAAACTTCAAGGATTCTGATCTCTCAGAATCTTTGCCTAGTCCCATCTATCATCGGCTAGAGATGAAAGTTAGTGTATAATATAAGGATATGGCAATTTTACATCTTGTGTAAAGTAATAAAATAATCTCCATGCATTATTCTGTTTTGCAGATGGAACCATTTGAGATACCTGGCGAAGAGTTTGAAAAAGATTCATCACCAGGGAAAGACCTCGCTAAAAGATTGGATACAGGGCAGACAGAATGTACCCAAGGTTTGTTTATAATCATTTTATTTATTTCCTTTAAATATTCTGAGTCTTTAAACTATTATTATCTGGTCGTCACAAAGCATGATTTTTACGAATTTTTCAATCCGCGGATTTTCGTAATTTATGATATCGGGTTCTCTGCGACATTACTTAACGTCTCGGTACGACATTCCAACTGGACAAACAACCCATTAAAGCGCACCCTGATTTCGAATTCCGCTTATCTATACTCTACATATGGCGCACTTGCTGTTCGACAGTAGCACGCATTACGGCATAAGGTATTTAAAAGTAATCGCTTTTCATTGATATCATCGAGAGCTTCTCGATCTACCTGTCGTATATGCACTGTTATTTACATTAAGCAGTTTGTCTGCACGATTCGTTTTATGTAGTCACAAATCGTTTTCCTAGCAGTACCTCACTCGTATGTTTACTTTGGCAACTCGGACCGACTACCGGCGAGCGCCTTCAGTACCAAAGCTTTTTCTTTGGTATTTTCGCGAGCTTCCATGACATTTAGTTTGTCTCAGTCTCAGTCAGTTTTGTCAATTAATAACACGGCATTTCCTTTGATCGATGTGACGCGCGCGCAAGAGAGGAAGAGAGAGAGAGAGAGAATGAAAAAGAATGCATGAGCCGAACAAATGAACAACCGAGTGCGTGCGTGCGTGAAAGGGACTGAAAAAATGAAATTGAAAGAGAGTGAATGAAGAAAAGAGAGAGAGAGAGTGAGTCAGTGATAGAGTGAGAAGGAGATGTTGCAGTGTACAGTAGATAGTTTCTTAGGAGCCGTGTCTTGGCTAAAGTTTTACGGAAATCGCTAAAGCGCGATGTGCTGATGTGTGGCAGGGTCTGGGAACAGCCCTGCTGAAGACATTTCCGGTTTATCTGGGTTATCCGGACTATCTGGATTCTCGGACGCCAAGCCACTGCTTTACGCGTATCAGCAACTACCTTACGCCGAGCTTCTACCCAGTCCCGACATAATCTCCACGTGGGCGTCATCGCGTCCGATGGATCACCTGGCCTGTGATCTCATGAAAATACTCTTTACACCCGAAGAGAGAATACTCTGCAACGTCAACGGTAAAATGGGCAAGCAGCAATTCGACAGCAACAAGATACACCTGATTCGCGAGGTCCTGCTACACTTTAGCGGTATTGCGCCGAACAGCGTCGAGTGGGAGGAGGCTTGGAAGAACTGCGTTACCAAAATCGATACGAGCAATAGGGGCTTGAAAAGGTATCTGTTTCAGAGACGCTCGGTCTACACCCAATGACTAGGGCGTTTTAGGTCAGGGGTCAAACGGAAACGTTTCCACTGGCTGGAATAAAACATTCGAGTAATACGCCTAATTACCCTATAAAATCTATACACGACAAGTCCATCCCTCCTACAATCTCCTAGACGAGAAACTCTTTAACGTATAATAGTGTCTCGTTGAAACTTTGAAAATCGCGCGGTTCGTCAAGTGCATGACGGGTACCTTGATATTTATAAATTTTAAAAGTTTCTCATTCTCTTACGAGAAGAAAGGCAAATACGCTCTGCACGTTGTATATGGACTCGATTGTGCTTGTGGAGGATGGCGATGGCGAACAGGGGTAAGGGGAAGGAGTATAGGGGTGAAATAACACACGCGCATACACCCTCACATATTGTACGTGCAATAGCATCGAGCGGACGGAAGACGCCGTTTACACAATGACTGTGTAAGATTTTTTTTTTTTTAACTGAGACAAGATCATTAGAAGTATGTAACAGGGTGTACCTTTGTCGTCTGAATATCATTTAGAAGGTAAAATCTCTTATGTGAAATCATTAAAATAATTATAACCCATGATTTTAGTAGTTTGATAGGTCGTTGACCGTTCACGGGCATTAGGGAGTCTCTCTACGCAATATTAATGTGTTCCAGAAAGCTCACCTCATTTGGAAATGTCAGCGCTGATCCTTCGCTTATAAATTTTTCACCAAGAGTCCATACCCTGAATGATATTCAGGTATTAGGATGGCCTACCCTTGTGTAAGTGGAGAATGACTAATTTGAAATGTAAGAATCTGCGAGAACGAAAATTTTAATGGCGTGGTTAAACAATTAGCATATACGCTTGATATTTGCTTTTACAGCAAATGACATTTCTTCAGCCTTCCGCCTTTCCGTCTTTAATGATGACTCTCTGGTTTCGAATCTGGTAACTTTTTTTCTTCTTTGGAACGATACATTTTATACACGATGTCTTGGAAATGTCTCGGGACGATGCTGCTTACGTGTTTATAGACAGAGAGGAACCAATTCAGTTCCCGGGATGGCAACGAATATTTTTCATTTGCCTTAAGTAACTGCGACGAGCCTCCAAGTTTTTATATTGTTATGTATTAAGTAATCGAACATTCCTTTTTGTGTTAAGGAGACTGGAGAACGTTTTCTAACCTCAAAATGGAACATGGCAATTTATGAGAACGTAATAAAAAGATTCTCATGCAAAATCCAGTGCAGGCAGACTTTTTCATTTCGCACTGTTGCCTGCGTGATACTTTTGTACGGAATAATTGACAAACGGAAGTTCGAGTTGCGTGTAATTTTTTTAGGTGTAAGATTCACGTCTCAGAATTTTGCATGCATCGCGTTTGGTCGTTTTGAAATTGTTCTTTACCAAAGTGTCATTTTGGTAATTGTGGAACTTGCACAAATCTGCCTACATTCGAGTTCGATAAGGATGATACATCGAGTACGTTTAATTAACGATTTTCATGACTTGAGATTCAAGATGGCCGTCTGTACTCTCCAGTTGTCCTAAGGCGTACACTATGGTCATGCAATAGTACGCACTCGTAGTCCTTATAGTTACGTGTATTATATTTCGCTAGTATATCTGGCAATGAGGATGGACGGGACGAGGTTAAGCTGCGTTCACACGCGCGTTTGTACGAGCGACAACACGGTTACATACATAATTATTCACGCGAGCATCACACCGATACGAGAGAGGATAGACAACATGCGTACATTATAAATCACCCCATACGTTTAGCAGCCAGCTATAGTGAGTGCGTGAGTTAATGAATGACTTAGTTAATGAATGGAGGTACGAACGAGTGTAGAGAGAATAAAGATAGATAAGTAAATAAAGAAGAAAAAAAAGGCAGAAAACACATAGTGTAATCGTGTATTGTATGTATGTAATTTCACGCGAGCGTCGAAACAGTGAATGATTCACTAGGCCTATTCGGCTACAATTTATTGTTAAGAGGATGGTAGCTTTATGAAAAAAAAAATACTAGCAACTTAAGGTATGCTTGTAGATTATTTAAACGAAGTGACGCGAGATGGCGTTGTACCTATTAGGATATATTGCAAGTGTACGTTTCGATTGGGTGAGACGATGATTGCTGCGAAATTTTCACGTTCGATTCATCCCTTGAATCGCAGTGAGACGAGAACATGGAATTTCGAGGATTGGCACTCTTGCTGATTTACGATCGAGTAGTATCGAGCGTACGATTAATTTAGCGCACCGACGACTATTTCAATGGATATTGTACGACTGTACACGAGGCACACTGATCGATCACAAATAAACATATTTTTCATTTTTAATGACCTTTTTATTCAGGAATAACCGTGTCAATGTCCATGATCCTTGTTAGGATAAAGAACGTCTAGGGATTTACTAGGGAATTTATTGGTTAACTCGAATCCTTGCAGGATCCTCAAAGCCAACGGTGAGGGTTATTCCTGAGGCTCGTGACACTTCCGGTCCATCTTCCGCACTTCCTACCCAACGATCCGATAAAGTCGAGCACTCGTGCGACGGCAGTAACGTGGAGAGTCATCCTCGAGGTCTTAAAGAATCACCGGGTTCGCCAGTGGATACTTCCAAGATGGATGCTGAGAAGAGAAGCGACTTTCCTGAAGGACATTCCTTGTCCTCCGAGAGCAATCCAGGAATCTCACAGGAAACCTTTCCTTCGTTTACCAACACCGGGATAACCGAGTTTCCGGAATGCTCCCAGTCGTTGAAAGGAGGATCAGCTGCGTATCCGCCATTTCCCTGTCCGTTTTGCGACAGAGCTTACACCAGCTGGGGATTTCGCAGGAGACACATCAAGGCAGTACATACAATTTCACCCAGGCTAAATTGCAAGTGGTGCTTACAGGTGTGAGCTTATTCTTTTTTTTTTTTTAGTAGTAATTGCATTTCTTGATTAATAATTACACATTATTCTTTGTATTTTTGCTTTCTCCCTTTTACTCCTCAGGTACTTCCTAGTCATGCTGCTTGGAGGCGCCACGTTATATCCGCTCACAATTTATCAGCCAGCGATGCCCACAATGGACTGCTCATCCTGGAAGAGGCTCACATGGTTCTCCAAATTGCCCATCCTACTAGGTTGGACACCCTTGTTAATATTATTAAGCAAAGTTCCCAACAGAACAGTGGACAAGACAACGCGTAGCGTCATATACTGTTTTACTTTTTATGTCTCTTTACTTTCTTCCCAAGTGCCTCTAGATGATGACACCTAGTACCGCTTTTATTCAGTATTTCGTGTTTTGCCTCACAGGCCAAGTAATCCAATTTTTATTTTATTTAGCTTTATCAATCGATACTGCCACGTTCATGAATTCTGAGCATGATGCTCAATAAACTCAATGTATAAATTTGTCGTTTAAACAATGTTCAATGTTCGCGTGTGATTAGTTTGACGACTTATGGGACCAAAAGGTGATATTTTAATATTAAGGATATTGTTATGGTGTCATTAACACAATTGGACTATGCGAGGAGCTACTAGTTTGCGATACGTACTTTACACTGTGATCGTTAGTTAAGTTGCTTGATTCGTTCAAGAGAGATTTTTCTTCGGACGAAAGAGGAGATGGTTATTTTATATTTATACTGTGTGCTCTTCTGGGAACTCTATACGGAGAATGTAACGTAGCAAATGCCGTCTCGGAATACTCATTGTTATTCGATACGTTACCTTCGACACGTTACGCTCTCAGAAAAGCATCATCGTACATGCTTGTACGTCTTATACGTTATAGATAGTTATACAATATAGTTGCGTTCATAGCTGTTGTTGTTATCGATGGCCAGTATAGTATAAAGAACAGATTTACCTTTGTCCTATTACGATTAAACGTCATTTACTCCAAGATTTTAATGTTTCATCGACTTTTCTATATCGCAAGAGACAATAGATTAGAATTTACGTTTAATGTATATGTTTAATTATTTATTTACGATTTCAATATTAATAACATATATCGTCGATCGCGATAAAATTAATAATAGTCAATCAAAATATTGTAATACAGAGAGAGAAAGGGAGAGGGTCGGTTGAGATGACACTTTATACGGCCAATTGAAATTTGCCGTACGATAAGGATTATTACGCTTTGACCTATCTGACAATGCGGCTGAGTGATAAGAATTGAATAGAACTTAGATAATAGCATTAGTACCATTGGGCAGTTGCGTATATGTTTCATCCTCTTGAATATACGTTCAATAATCTCCTAGCTGTGCTGAGCGGTTAGAAAGATCCTGCCTATATATTTTAATGTCCAATTCTTCCTTCGCTTGGTCCAATTGTTTCTTTCTTTTTCTCCTGGGGATCCTTTGACTTCCCATGGGATTTATAAATCCGCTACGTAACCTTCCACTACGATTCCAGGTGCAAGTTCAGTCGTGATGCTCTCGGCGTAATCCAAGACATTTTCACGTTCTTTCTGACCCCAGGCTCCTTCCCTACCATATTTTTCGGACATCCTGACCATCTCGTTTGGACTCCATTCCGGTGAGTCTCGCCGACTTCCGCTGCTCCTGTAGATGACGTTGGACTCGTAGGCGTCGTCGCGGGCTGTGTATCCTCCGTAACTCTCATAGACTGGAGTACGCTTCATGGAGGCACGGGGATGCTGTGTCTTTCGCAGCATCGCCTGTTATCCCGTAAAGTACTTGGTGAGTAGAATGAATATCTTTTTTCTAAGCCATCGCGATGGACTTTATTAGCTTACCTGGAAGTTGAACGGTGGTTCATCCTCTGACTCTGGATGGTTGTTGTTGCGACGTGCCATCATCTGCATTTCTTGAATCGGATTCACTCTGCGATCGGATAGAAAGACTCAAGAGAATTTCCAGGTACGCGTGACTTGTGTCTTCTCTCAAATAGGAGAAGTCGGCATTTATGTCATGAGAATTTTTTATTTGAATATTTACCGACTATTACTGCTGGTATTTCTGTTCAGTTTGTCTTCGAATTCCCACTCGTTGGTTCGACTCTCAGAATGATAACTATTTTGAACTCTCGTTGTGGCTCCTGCTTGGCTATAGGGAATAGGTGGCGGTGGGACCTTTTTTCTAGAGCGAATCGATCCGGAATTATCGTAATTGTTCTAAAAGTTAATCATAGGATAGAATTTAGAGGTAAACAATGAGATTTAATATAATTATATTTTTTTTTAGTTTCCTGTCAACTTACTGAGCGAGGATTATGAGCGTTGCTAGTTCGCACGGGGCTACGGTTACTGGCTGGCTGTGAAAATCCGGAAGTTGACTTAGACCTGGGGACGTCTTCCGGAGGACAGCGCACGGGGACATTGGGGTCCCTGGAAAACGGAGTGTTGATCAGACTCTGGCCTCCGGCGGCTGGTGCGTTCGCTACGCGATGAGGAGAGTTCGTTGTTTGAACCTCGACGTCTGGAATTAGAGATGACCGGTCGAATATTACGCATTGTCAGAGACGTTTGCGTTTTATGCATCGGGATAAGCTCCAGGCTTGGGAACAATTGAGATAATAGATATAGAACAGATCATAAGACGACATCAAATTGTCTTAGGATCACCTGGATCACTTGGATCGGTGTTACCATTGTGAATTCGCGAGTCGCTTCGTGCCTAGTGCGGGGACCTAATTCTAAGGCCCAACCCAATTTATTGTCAATGTATATTTTAAGAGTATCAGGAAGAAAATGGGAATCAGAGTGAACTGTGGGTAGGCTGGTGAGCTTTTGCAATAGGCACCTCTTGTGTGGACGTTGGCGTTGGCCCAGGGCACGGTTTGGCGGCGTAACGGTGCATCCCAGGCCTCGTGTTCGTCGTCAGATGTCAACGATGATATGGATCTGTAGAACGCATTCTCACATAACAAAATTGCGGATGCGTGCAAAATTCAAAAATTCAAAAATTGCTGCTTCGCCAGGACGAATCTCATCATACCGCGCATTCACCATATTCCTCGTTTTATGCTTTCATACTCTTTTTCATCTTCCAGCTTACCCGGTTCCTTTATGAATCTTCGAGGGGTCATTCATGAAGCTCGTGTCAAAGAAGGGCATCTCTTGACGCATGTCAAAGGGCAGTTTGTGTACTTGTGGTGGCCGTCGATTTCCCAGATAGGACGAAACCTTTATCCCTGGCTCAACCCTCTCAAGGGGTACACGGTCAATGTTCATCTGAAGTACCCCCACTATCGCCTGATTGTACAGATGAACCTGGATGGAAGGTAAATTATATTAAAATTAATTGATCCACTGTCAAAGATGGACCCAGGTCAAATATCAAGATCATACCTGTTGGCAAAATTGCACGAGGTCTTGATAACGGGCTGCACGGTACCGTAGGAGGACTTGAAACATACTCTTCGACCGCCATTTGCTGCTGTAAAACTTCATGAAGTCCTTCGTCCCCTGATCCATCTCCCCCTTCAGGACTGGACCCATTTCTTTCCTGACAGCATGACCTCTGTACGCTACAAGGTTCGTTTAAAGTCTAAATAATTTTTCTTTATCAGGACTTATATGCTTATTATCTGTTTTCAGATTTTTTAATTTTCTACTGGCTCGAGCGATCCGCGCAGGTCACAAAAAACAAAGTAAATGCATTTGCATTACAAAAAGAAAAAAATAGTTTCCGGTTTCCATTCTCGTCCTACCTTTCTGTATCGCTATCGCTGCTTCTTCTTGAGTCATTTCTTGGCTCGGTTTCTTGCTTACCGACGCTTTCTTCACTGAAACATTTCCGGTTAATTTCATGCGATTCACTCGCTCAAAATTAAACGCCTTCAAAAATCTTTCTTTCGCGTTTCACTTTTAGTCAAAAGATCAAAAGGTTCGCACAGCCATATTTGATTCGTTATAAGATTCGTGCTTATTGCTTTACCTACCGACTTCTTTCTTTCCTTTGGTCACTTTTGTCGCCATTGTTTTTCTAGCAAGGAACGCGCGCATCATGCATTGGACCTTTACGATTTTCTTCACCTGGGTCTCATATAAACGCGACAGGTACTCCTCGTTATAATATTTGAGGAAGACTTTGGTCTTGCCAATTATCCAACCTTCCATCTTCAATCTGATCAGAAGGAGTCTACAGTTGTCCTTAGTCATCTCTACGTTCTCATCAAAGTCAAATGCCAGGAATTTGTATCTGTGGATATTAAAGAAGATGTGATCTTAATGTCCGAGATTAAATATAAGCGTAGATGCCTCAAAATAGGTATTTCCTTTTTATTATTGTCTTCTTTACCTTCTGATGAATTCTTGAAACGGAATTCTGTGCGGATAGCCACGTTGTCTGGCCTTGGCAGTATCCAGGACTGCCAGGGCTCTGATTTGCTGTCTTACAACGTCCCTATAAAATCCATGCGGTATACCCTCCAGATCTGCTCGTATACACCTGACGAAATGGGTACCACCACTTCCGCCACCTATTGAAAGATTCTTCAGAATCTCCAGACTGGTTGACCGGAAGACAGCGGCGCAGGTTCGCATTTTACGGGTTTGCGAGAATTGTCCTCTTGATGCGGTATTAAATTTCTAAATAGTGAGGCAAAAATGTTGGATTCAAAGAGGAGGTTAAGTATCACCGGAAGTCTGGGAAGACCGGATAACTCACCCGTAGTTTAGTATTATCCTGCATAACTGCACTCCATTTACTCTTGACTGTTTTTTTCTCAGGAACTTGCGGCTCCTCCATAACGACCGTCAGATTCCCGGATCTTGTCAACTGGTTAAGGAACATCTGTTTGACTGCATCGTTTCCGGAGAGCCTCATGGTCTCGATCATTTCCGGTGGCACGAAGTCTCTGTTCTTCTCAGCAATCTCATTGGCCTCGTAGACGAGCTTCCCCGTGTAATGGGCAACGGTGAATTCGTGCGAGCTCACAGGTTTCACGTGGACTCCTTTGGAGGACCTTTTGATCTGCTCCAGGATGTATTGCGCGTCCTGCATCTGTCTCGAGGCGTCATCAATTATATGAAACAGTCCGTTGTTTCTGCCCATCAGCTGATCGATGGCTTCCTTATTGTCATAGAAGTGCAGCTGCTGTACCGGGATCTCATCCTCTTCTTGCTCTTGCTATAAGGTAATTTATAATCAATCAATATCTTTATTCGAGTTCTTTTTGATTTAACAACAGCGTAAAGAACTTTACCATTTCCCAAGCAAAGACTCTCTGGTTATAATGGCACTGAAGTTGCTCGTTCATTGTATTTATTACTAATTGTTCTATTCTGTTGACAGAGAAGCATTCGAATCCATAAAGATCCAGGACGCTGATGCTGAATTTGTCACCGCTGCCATTTCATATAAAACCACCAAGAAATACGAATAGAATATATTCTATCAATGAAGATGCTCAAGGACTGAGTACGATGACTGAACTACTCACAAAAGAGTACGGGTGGTCATGAGCTTAAGATTGATGTTGTTGACGAGCCAATCCACGAGTCGCTGATAAATCGTATTCGCCAGAACATCCCTAGCTTCCTTCGCTTCTTCGCAAGTGTGTCTTCTTCTAACAGCAGAGCCTTTTTTAATCAAGCAATAGTTTATGAGGGACCAGGTAAATTTTTTATGATCCACACCCAAAAGATCAGCGACTGAAAATAATTTATTAATATAATTCACAATATTCACTACTATTACAAGCTCACCTTTATTGGCAATATCTATATTGTCGATTTCAGCCTCGCCGTTATTGCCTTCAACAAACTTGACTTCACCAAGAATCAAAATGGCTGCTAGGATCTGCCAGATTGTATCCATGATACTTTCCATTTCCATTATTTTCAGATCCTCTTTAAGCTCTGCGAATTTAGCGGCATTCCCATAAGGATCGTTTCTCACTTTGAACGAGCGTTTACTTCCGGTGCTTTTGTCTCCGATTCTCAAGTAGCGAAGTTTCCTTCCTGTCATCAAGGAGTAGTCTCGTAATTTCCCCTTGGCGTCCAGGCCGTCGTAGAAGTAATAAAAGATATGGAAGTTCGACTGATTTCTACGAAAGAAGACACGTCTTAGAGCGCCTGCAGATAGGCAACCACGTCATACAGTGCAGTAAAAGAATCCTGGAGAGTTGCATAACGTAAGGCGCATTAAATTTTCTATTTACATTCATGACAATGATGCAGTTTACCTGTCTCTCGTCGAAACTCTCCACTTTTCTAGCTGATACAACCAGAAAATGGCGCCTGATGCTTTCCCAGTTGAACCAAAGGTTGTTTGTGTCTGCAAGATGCATCTGGTCGAGTTTGGATTCAATGGCGTCGCGGCATGGCTAAATGCATGGAGTATTTTAATGGCCTTCATCACTCTCACTCCCGTATCTTGCAAACCCTAGAACGACGGTACTCCTCTCTGAGTGAAAATCTTTCATCCTCCTTGGTTCAGTAATATAATTCTTATTAAATAATAATAATATCCCATTGTGGCGAACCTTTCCAAGATAGAGAAGATGCCTTATGACATGTAGCATGTTGGTTGTTTTTCCAGAATTACTTTCACCTGCGAGAAGAATGTGCTGAGGTTCCTCGTTGTGCAGCACATCTTGGAATGCGCTGTCTGCCACGGTATAGATATGGGGTGCATTGTCAGATCGAGATTTGCATTGGTACTTTGTGTGAAACTGCAAGATTCATAAGATATATGGTATTTGGATCTATAGACTAATCCGTGGATGATCTAGAAGGCTAAATTTCATACGTGCGGTCCATAGATGTCCTGATCCTCGTTAGGATTTAGAATTAGAAGAACATCTCCGATGAAACTGTGAAAGCTGCCTTGTTTCAGTCTCTCGTGTAACTCGTCCAGAATCGCATCTTCGGAAAGATGCTCGAGCGCTGCCAAATCTTCCATCAACATTGGCTCGGGAGGTGCCGTTTGATGTGACTAGGAAAAATGATTTCTTTTTAGAAAATACAATGAGATATTAGGATATACTAAATTATAAGCAGACCTTAAGGAATCCTTTGCGAACGATCACTTCCGGTTTTCTATCGACTTTTCCCTTTGCGCTCATGTTCATGGCTAACGACTTGATCTCCTGAGTGAGCTGAACGAGGCATTTTTTTTGTATTAATAAATTTTCAATTTTCAGATATTTACGTGAAAATTGAATGGGCCAGAAAAAGTGATGATCGTCTTACCGGATAATCATTTTCTGGCAATTCTGACAGAAACGGATGTTCCATGATTTCCGCCATGAAGGGTCTGTTATCCGGATTCTTTTCAAGACATCTAAAAAAAAAGTAGAAACATCATCCTTAACGAGGTAACAAAAAAATTTGTTCAGCAAACCATTACGTACTCAGATATGAAGTCATTGAAGTTCTGGGACCAGTTGGCAGGTCTGTAAAGACCCGGTGGGGGATTTCTGACAATTTGAAATAAGGCTCTAGTAGGGTGCATATCCTGAAAGGGTGGTTTTCCGTCAGCCAATTCAATCGCTGTAATTCCTATCGCCCAGACATCCGCTCTACTTCCGTAACCAGTTTCAGATTCACTTTTGCTCGTGACGACTTCCGGTGCCATCCAGCAAGGGGATCCGATGCAGGTCTTCCTCTTGCCCATCTCACCCTTGATCATCCTTGAAAGACCAAAGTCGACCAGCTTGATTTCACCCTCCTTCGTCAACAGGATATTACTCCCACGTATGTCACGGTGGATGACGTTGTTCTCATGAAGATGGACCAGCGCCTGAAAGTTCAGACATACGTTTCGGATGAAATTGGCTCTACATCCCTGTCTTTAGGGGCACGTTGAGCAAGATGATAAAAGCCTCCACGTCTCACGATCTTGTAACGGAATCGCTTATAGATTTACTGCAAATTGAACGATCTATAATTTGCGGCCGCTTAACACACGTGTAACAAGCACTCAGTCCTGAGCCGGTTGCAAGATGGTGGCATGCGCATCAAATCATTAATACCCGACTCATCAGCTTGAACTCTGCTTGGAATCACTGGGTGTTCCTAAGGGTAGATATACTGTAGTGGAAGTTGAGAGAATAGCTTAGATATACTATAAAGATAAAATACAAGTATTTATATAGCAAGTGTATATATACACAGTTACTCAGGACTATTGTACTACCTGAAGTTGGCTCTACTATGGGAATTATTGAAAATCAAACCAGAACCATCTTCAGGTGATTCAATAGTTTTGAATAACTATGATAATATATTTGTAGTGTATAAGGAAGATCAGAGTATATACTAAGTGAACGTTATATCGTCATTCCTTAAGAGTTTCTTCATATTATCCCTCGTTTATATTTCTCATTCTCTCACTCTTCCTCCTCTTCTTTCTCTTCCTCTGCTTCTTCTTTGTGGGCATTTATTTCGCGTGTAATTTGCCGGCATTAAACGTCAGCGTGGTCTGATTTACCGCAAGAGTGACCGTGGACGAATTGCTACCGGGCTCAAGGAACACGTAGGTGCTCCACCAGGTAATGGGAGAGAGAGAATAAGAGAGAATGATAAATAGTTGGAAAGGGGGAGAGAGAGAGAGAGAGAGAGAGTGAGAACCGTACTCTTTGCTCCCCCGCGAATGGACACGGGGCTGACAGGATACAGCAGTATGGCTACGATACAAACACCCCAAACGGCTACTAATGATTTAGTGACAAACTGCCTGCCCCGTAAATATTATCGCTGCAAGGAATGGCGGCCCATAATGGCTTTCGGCAATGCGATATTATATGCAATGCACTCGTAATGCACACGTTACCGACGGTCGACTGCCATAACCTAAAAGTTGTATAATTTTGTATATTTTCATGAAATTATCTACTGGCAGCTTCATCTCGTCGACTTCTGTGCTCTCATGGTGTTATAATAACACATATTAGTGGTCCTTCCGTTTGACAGAGGCCGTGACAGCTTCGCGTCATAAGTGTCCTGAGCGTCATAAGCGTCGTAAGCGTCATACTCATCTGTATTTATGACAGCGAACCGATTGAATGGTGATGGCTGGTACAGTCACCGACACAAATTATTTCCGTTACTTTCATCTTGTCTTCTCCTGTTTATTTTCTAGGAACAGCCGACTTCCTCGAACCGAGAGATACATTTCCTTTTTCCGAGTTTCCACGCTATTAAAATTGCCGAGATGACAGCCAGGAACTATTCAGCGACAGGATGCGGATCTTCCTACTGGAGAAAGAAGAGACAGAAGGGATTCTTCTGGGACAATTCTTCTTGTACAACTTTGATTAAAGGACAAAAAACTCAGGAAGATCATAGATGAATTTCCGTTCTTGAAATCCAAGATGTCGTCCCTGTAATCATCTACTAATTTAGCTGCTTCTTGCAGGTACAATTTATTATTTTTCCATTACTTCACTTTTTTTGCTCCATTTTGATAATCCAATGCTGCGCACGAATTAACTCCTGACACTTGCTGTCATTATAAATGCTCTATTATCCCTATACAATTCCGTGTGTTCCCAGATAATCAGATACGCCGAGTTGCTCGCAGCATCCAAAGTGGTCCATGGGGAAATCGTAATTCGCCGGTCCTCTTAACATCTCTTGATTAAGGATCACTCGTCTGATGTTTTTCAATGGTCTCCCATGAAATGCACCGATCTCGCTGTTACCTCAGAGTGCATCTCGAATTGGCAATTGGTTTTTGCAGAGGACTGTAATGCACGAGAGTCTTTGTACTCTGGCGCACGGTATCCCGAGGAAGGGAGGCTGGGTACGAGAATGAGGATGAGGCAGAGAAGGAGGTGGGTTTCATTTGAGAGGAGGTTAATTAGCGGACCATCTCGCCTGTCTTATTTGTAATTTATACGCCATAGAAGGCGGCCATTGACGTCGTTCCGCGTTCACGTCCACGGCCAACGAGCGGCGACGTCTTCGAGTCGATTCCGACGCCACTGCTAGTCGCGCAATGATGTCGAGACAAAGGACGCTGCCCCGGGACATACCATCGGGCACAATTATGTTATAATAACCCAGCTACTCCTCGCAGGTGGTATTTATTGCATTCGAGACGCTGCTGCGGCCGTCTCACATTCCAAACTCGGTGATTTTTGCACGACGCCAACTGCAGGACAGCAGCTGTCTTTCGACGCCCTTCACTTCGCCCTGATGATCAGCGTCGTTGAAGTGACACGTGAGACACACCCTGCTTGTTATCAGTCTCTATTGCTACTTCATTCATTATGGATTACTGACCTTGATCACTTCTTTCAGGATATAAGCTATGTGCTCTTCGCGCAACTTCCTGTCGGATGATACGAGTCCTCGCACCAGGTCAATGACAGGTCCACCTTCGCACAGCTAAAAAGAATGGTATTGATTAGACTCTAATTGCGGTCGACTGATAGAATATTAGTGAATGAGATATGACAAGACAACGTTAATTCCCACAGGACCCAGGATCTACCCAGAGATGGACTTTAAACCTGTGGCAATGATGTTAAACTATAATGGAAATGCCGACGTAATTGCGGAAATAATCTGGATCGGTACAGTCAGTAGATTAGAATTGAATTGTGGTCTTGGCAGTTCTGTGCAATCAGTCAAGAACGTTTTGCGGTTTCAGATAGAATTGTTTTCAACGGCTCCGCTGGCGTCTTCCTCCTTGCACTTCCTCCGTCGGTAACTCCAGCTTACAAAACCTATTGACTTGGCTCATACGATTCCTGGCTCATGACTGGGTAGACACATTGATCGCTAGGAGTCAAGATCAAAGGGAAAGAAGCTTCACTGGCTATAATGGCGTCTTTTGTAAGTCAATCGGTGGCCGCGTTAGAGAGACTGGCTGAGCCATGTAACGACAATGTGGCGAAGATTTATTACCGGCGATAATTCATATCAAGCGTTTATGGGGGTCGATCGTAGCGTGGGGGTTGGGAGTACCGAGGCTGCTTGTACGCACAGTGTATATATATATATATAGTGAGAAATGAATCGAGTTATGGCAGCAGCCGTTACGACTTAATGTCAACGATTAATCGCGTATCGATACGTATCAATGATTTTGTCAATTGAAAATCGAATCTGGTGATGTAATATTTATAGAACATTGCAATCCGATGCAATTTATTCTCTCCGTTTATATACTGTTGCAAATCGTGCATTGCAATTTAAGATAAGTAATAATATTTTGGCGCAGTGGAGGTCCGCCCGTAAATTAGCCCCGCGACGTGCCGGAGCTCACCTGCGTATACGAACGAGTTTAATGATTGTTTAATGGCCACGTGTGTCGTAAATTATCCGTATATTCGAGCGTCTCAAATGCTTGAAATTGCCTCGAGGGGGGTGAACGGGTGGTAAGGTGGGGAGGGGTGGGTTGGGCGTCCCATATATGCATTCGCTTACTCACCGATTACAACGTTACTACGTAGGTCGGATTAACACAGTGTAAGCTAATATAATCGATAATCTATAATATCAATGATAATCAATTTACCTCCATGACGAACCAAATCTGATCGTATTCTGTTTTCTTTCCAGAACGTTTTCTGTAAATTCCATAAAAATCCGGAAGATTTGGATGCCCGGCAAAGTCCCTGAGAACTCTGTACTCCTCGACGATGACTGATTGACTCTCTGGTGTCAGCTTCTGGATCTTCACGGCCACTCGCTTGTTCCCTGAATCGATGGATCAGCTTTATAAACCTTTTATAGACATGATACTACAGGCCTTATAGACGTCTACGGTATGGTAGTTCTTGGATGCGAATCGGATTCGCGACGGTTCGCATCGGTTCTGTAGTTGATCGACACACTGTGTATCTTTTTCGAGGAACTTACCGGCCTGCTGATCAACCGCCTCGTAAACGTCTCCACAGACTCCGGATCCGATGCACTCCTTCAGAGTATACCTCTTTCCCGGATCTTGAATGCTGTCCAGCCTCTGAAGAGTACCTGGTCCACCTCCGCCAGCTCCACCACCAGCACCACCACCAGCACCACCGTAAGGATCACGTCCATCGAATTCATCGTCCCTGGCTCGCCTGGGACCAGCGTGTCTGCCATAGTCATCCATAGTTGATTTTTTGTCTTATCAGTCCGTGAGAACTGCTTCCTGGTCCAGGATATAGCACCAGAATGGATGATCGCACCTATGGATCTTCTTGCTGTAGCAAGATGAGATCTCCTCGAAGCTCCTGAGTTTCGTCTCTAGCTGAACCCAAGTGTTTTCCAACTGCTACAAAGGAAGTGCTAATTATTTTCGAGTAGCGCTCAGTCACTGGTAATCGTTAATTAGTTCCCGGAAGCTTTGATGCTTTTTTAATAAGTGCATCCTAGTGATGCATCTTCGTATCTCGATTTTTCTTCTTGTTATTTTCTATTATTTAACCCTTTCGTTGGTGCAGAGAATTTGACTAGGAGTTCCCAAAATGGCATAAAATTTTTTCTTTTTATTTTAACTGAAACTATATACGAAGGGTTTTTTTTTGAATTTCCCAATTTTGACTTCAAATTCTCATGCAGCGACTCCAAAAACCACCGAGTACCACTTGGATTCTAAATCGGAGCTAGTTAAGACCAAGAAAAACGATATGCGCACTATTGTATCAATGCCACACAGGACACGTTTTGATTCCGCATAGTATTGCGTCAATACCAAACGAAGGGGTTAATAACGTCAACCAACCACCAGGAGAACACATTAACTATGCTATCACCGACTGAAGTAACTTGTGCGGCCTCTTAAACCTAGATCCGTTTATCGGCTCTCGTCATTACGTAAAATATTTTGCTAGAAGGATCAAGGAAAATTTGTGATCGGAATTTATCCCGACTATGGCACATTCGATATTTGTACTGGAGTACGAAATTTCGATTTCTCAAATCCCTTAATCGGATCATCTCTCTTATTATTCAAAGAGCCAGTCTCTTATTTGAAAAGATTTTACTCTCCCTCTTCCTTGATCCTTCCCTTTGTTCATTCTGTCTCTTTGTTCTGTCCGTTAATTGAGAAAGTTATCATTTAATTCCTAGATACCAACGAGTACGAATTTCTAATAGAAATCCGACCAAGCATGCAAATACCAACCCTGATAGGTCGTTAGCCAATTTATTTATTCTTAACTGCTCCGCCACTTCTTTGGCATAATCCATCGATTTGTCGGCATAGCCAGTCTCGTGTAATGCAACTTTTTCTTTGTTGTAATCGAGGCGAGCGAGAGACGCGTCATTGACTATATGTGAAGACCATAAGAAGTAGGAAGATACACGACTGCGTATTGGATTCTCACTCTCCGTGCTTCGCTATCCTTGTCTTCTCTTTTATTGTCTCTTATTGTAACTGGCAATACCAGCTAAATTATTTATCCCTATTACAATACCAGCCTGGTTACTTTAGGTCCGAGATGCCATAAAAATCCAAGAAGAATAATATTGTCTTAAAATATTGAAAAAAATCCAATATCACTGATTACTTTGACACGGTTTAAAAAATCCATTGATAAACTATTACAGTCGTTTCTTACCGATCACTCAGCCATTGGATTCTGTCAATATAATCGATCCTTGGAATCGACTTGCGTCTTCCCTTCTGCGAAACTCATACAAGATTTAACTTCCTGGTACGTTCGGTTAAATCTCGATGTAAATACCAATCGTATATACGATATCACTCAAACACGGTCGCCAGGAGTCGAAGCCACGAGGAAGATCAAGCAAGCGTGCAAAACATTGGCAAACACGTGTTCTGGCACCTTGTGACGGCGCTCAACCAAGAATGTTAAATGTAAAACGTTTGCGCACCAGGGGGGACTTGTTAATTGCGGCATTACCGCGATCCGCAAGATAAGGACGCCATGTCCCGCCGTGAGACCAGGGTGCAGAGTTGAGGAACGACGAAGACGAGAACAAGGATTATTCACCTACGATGTGAGTGGATGACTGGGAGGAAGAAATTAACTGAAGAAAAATTTTTAATAATTTTACAAAATTGTATACCTGTACATTGTATGGTTAAACGGTAAGGAGTGATACGAGGGATGATCGAGGGTGAGATTTTGAATGAAAAAAAAATAAAAACGACGGACAAGTGTAAAGAGCGGGATGAATGTGGAAAAATGGAGAAAGGATAGAACGAGGAAATAAGAGAAAGTGCTCTTAGCGTCGCGGCGCTTCAACTCACCTCTAATTAAGACGTCTGGCAGGCTGGCAGGTTGTAGGCCCCGCGGCGTCCACCCTCGCAATGCGAGCACCCCGAAGAGCCGAGGGTCCTCACCCCCTGCTTGGCTTCCATAATCCAATAAGGCCGACTTAATTAACTAACTGCTAACTCGCAAGCCTGTTAGCTCATTGATTTCCCTCTGAGTTCCCAGCACCCCCCCCCCCCCCCTCCTAGTCTGTTCCTATCCTCCCTCATTGCTTCCTATGCATTTCTTGGCATTACAGCTCTTTCTGCTATTATATTGGAATTCTCTGGTATTTTTTTAGGTCTCCACTATATACTATCTGTACATCATGTCTTTTACTCTGAATACTTTAAACCTCTAGGTACTGGTCTTCATATTGTTACCGCTATTCAAGGATCAGTCGAGCTAATGAGATTCCAGTCGACGATGCTTCCTGACTGCGGTTGAATTTTGTCCCTCGAATGAACCGAGGTTAAGTATATTAGCGATTATTCTTACATTGGAAACTCCATTTTTCCACTTGGACAGTTTGTGTCGCCTTCTTAGTCCGTCGCTGGCATGAAAACGATAGAGGTAGGTTTGATGAATGATATACTCTATTTTATATTCGATCGATCGGGCAACCTGACAATGAGAAATCATAGGGTTATGTTAGTAGTGTTAAAGGCAAAAGATTCTCGTGAGAAAAACGGAAGCTGCTGTTTTCTAATCTCATGAGATAAATCTGTGTGAAAAAGATCAGCAACGGGTTGCGATAAATTAACGCGTTTTATTGTCACTCCATACGATTGTCAAAGGTGCCGCAATCTCTGGATGAGATTGATGCGATGGAAGTTGGTGCAGTTGGCGACAATGGCGGCTAGACTTTCTTCTTGCTTCTGGAAACGTCCTCCGGATGCTGGGTGATCCTATGGTGGTACGTGGGGGCGCGTGCGGTTTCCGCCCACGGCTTCAAGGAACAGTAACGATGGTGGTAAAGAAAATGAAGGGAGGATCGAGGGATGGGAGTGGGGGGGAAATACTTGTTTACTACCTCAGTCGATATCGATTTCACGAAATCGATAGTCGCAACTCGTTCCAACGGGACAAAACGTAGGAACGCTGGAACGCTGGAACGCTGGAACGAAACTAACCAGATCGCGCGGCACTCGCTACGTCAAACGCGGAATTTTCTTCGCTATTTATTGGCTCATACAAAATCAATAAGGCTCGGAAGGGCGAGCGACTCTCTGTCAGCCCTCTATAGGTAGGAAGCGCAAGACGAATCGCCGATCCGGCGATAAACCTTGTACCGGTCACACTTCGATTATATGCGGCGGGAATCAAAGGAACGTACGGCAGATAAAGTTGCACTTGATGAATAAACATGGACGACTACTCGCGTGGCTTCCTACTAATACGGGTTATATCGATTTGACACTTTGCCACTGCTACTTTTGTAGCTTTTTATTTTTTCGGGCTATATCGTCGCCTAAGAAAATCGTCGGGTAGCTTCAATAAATTTTTTTGAAAATGTCAAAAATTCCAAAATTAACTTTCTACCATGAGAGTCAGGGGTGGCAAATTTCATATTGTTTATCAGTGTCTGTAGTTATGTTCTGTGTCTTTTTATCCTCTTCAACCCACCTTCATCACTCTTCTTTAGTGCTGCCACCTTGTGAGATTTTGTTTTCGACAAGTGGCTTGCTTGTTCTTTACCCCTTTCAACCTTTGACTGCGAAATGCTCCCTTTTTTTTGGTTCGTTTTACTTTACTTTGCTTTTTCTTTAAAACAGACATTCGGAGCGTTCGCAAAGCGATGATGAGCTAACTTCACAGGCCTGGACTTCAAAGGAACTCTTTTATTGTACGTTTTTAGTATACAGTCATGCCATTTTGCATAAGGACTAATAATACTGCAATAGAGGTGTTACAGTTTGAGGGTTAAATTAAATAGGTATCAATTAAATAGTTTCATTACAAATAAATTAGAAGCTTATCACTAGGTCATTCTTATATATTAGTTGTATGGATAATCGAGTCCACGAGTAAAATGTGTTTTTGAGGGGCCATCTTATTAAGACTCTCAATTGTAAAAGAGTCCCCGATCTGACATTTTACTCCTGGACAAGGCTATAGACATAACAGCTATACGTTATTGGATTCGTTTACAAGCGAATCATTAATTTACAATTGAATTCAGCTGATTCGCCCAACTCTCAAGATTATCTAATAGGAGTAAGAGCATTCGCCATTTATATCTCTAATCCTTGTATAATTTATCGAAAGCGAATCAATCCCTAATTTCCCAAGAAAGTCAAATAAGAAGCCATGACTGGTCGGAGTCGCCACATTGAATTTGTTACAGCGGTATAAATACTAAAATAATTACGTTACAATGATTTAATTCCAAAATGGCTGAATGACAATGCAACGAATGATGACACCATGAATTATTAAGTGTTCAGCAATGTCTCTTTGTCTTGTATCAATTAAAGATCATTCACACCCACGAGTTATCAGATACAAGGTACAGTCTGTTTCACTTGCAAACCGTAATCCATTCCTCGACAGTGCAATTTTGACACTGCACAAAGCAGCACCAATGAAATTTGCAATGACAGCGTTCGGTTCGTCTTTGTCGTACAACATTGTAGCCTCGTCCGCAGCAAAGTGACGCACATCCGTCTCCGCCAGGACTCGTCCTGTTGCACCTGCGACCAGCGGTACCAGGAATATCGATAGTTGGATCTCGTTCACAGAAATTTGGAGATTTTTGGTAGTAGAACAGTTGCTTCGCTAAGTCACGTGGTTTCCGTTTGCGACCTCCTCTTTCAGTTCCGGAAATTACACCACTACCACCACTACCACCACCACCACCACCACCACCACCGCCTCCTCCACCTCGATGCTTTCTTTGTCTTTGACGATCAGGTCGACGTCTACGTGAGCCACGTATTCTCGTCAATGGAGTCACGTTCCCTAGATTACTTTGAGCCACCAAAATTGCACTCCGGAAACGATCCTTAAGCGTCTTCCCCACTAATCGAAAGTCAGGCGCTACTTTCCAGCAGGTCTTCAACTCGCAGGATCCTGACATTCCATGACATTTGCAGCGCACCTGCATGTTGGTTGCGACAGCCTGAAATTAAAGAAATTTCAGATATTAGTATTATTAATACTCATGGTCAGAAGTGACTTGTTGTGAATGACTTGGCTTTCGCCAATGATGGAGACGTGGAAGTTTCTTGGACACGAAGGGGTTCAGCGGATGGAGGCACCTTGGCCGCGTCTAATCGAGTGCACACGAGCACTCGACGGATTCGGTGAGTAAAAAACGTGCCGGGAAAAAATGGTGAATCTAATGCGTTGTACAAACAGGTATGTGAGTCAATGAAATAAGGTGAGGGGTGAAGAAGGAGGTTCTTTTAGACAAAGAGGTGTCGCGTACAAAACAGTTAATGAGTCTACGGCTGGGTGGTCCAGCCTGGGGCTTCATCTTAATAACCTCCAGAGTCGAGGCGAGAGCTGGCGTGGACCGAGATGCACGAAGACTCTGAAGAATAGGTAAGACTGAGAGGGCCGAGAGGATTGGAAAGATTGAGAGGATTCACTTCCTCTCCTCTCCCCTTCCCCTTTAGTTGACTTTCTCACCCCTCCTATTCCTCCTCCACAGCAGACCTGAACCAACCGCTAAAAAGTTAAGAGTTTGAAAGAAAGAAGAGGAAATCAAGGAACTTGAGGAAGACGAGGACACCCTTGTGGAGGAGGGCAAGGCGTGCGAAGAAAACGAGGAGGAGGAGATGGAGAATATACAAGGAAGAAAAAGATAACAACTATAGAAATTTCAGTTATTGATGCTAGATACGTGTAATCTTTGTTAATGTCAAATTTCATGTTTTGTTATCTTCATCTTCCCGTAGATGATCTCTCTTTATCTATTAATTAATCTGATTGAAACTTACCAATCGACCTGCATGATTGTTATGCAGATTGACAGTCGACTGTATATCTCCAGCCTTCTCTCTCGAGTCTAGGAACTGTTTCGAGAACTCCATGCCATATTCGAGGTTATGAGAGCAGCCCCCCCATTTCCATTGTGTGCCCCTCGCCTTGGCTGGCGGTCTACCCCTATAGCTGGAAGGGTCACATCCGCAGGATAAGAGTCTCCCCATACTGCAGGCTCGTGCCACGCTGTGAGCCACTCCGGCAGCCGAAATTGCATAAGCAAATGCTGTCTCCCTGTATCCTGCGAATAAGAATAAAAATGCATTTGATTGTAATTTGAATGATGCGAATTGTCGATGCGTCAGTCCGTATAGCAAATTGCACCTAAATCGTGGTGACGGCATCGAGACGCCAGGAATACGCATGGGAAACGATATCGCGAAGAGTCAGCGGGAAGTCAGGCAGTCAGGCAGGGTTGGCTTCCGTAGAAGGAGTTCGGTAGCCGAGCAGAGAACAGACAGCCATCAGACAGAGTTCAGAGGGAGATTATTCAACCGTCCGTCAAAACAAAGCGCGGCCATCAGCAGCGGCGGCCAGCGGGCATCCACTGTCTGCATGTATAAGCGATCTCGCCGTGGGGTTTCCGCAGGCGCACTGCCAAATGCTTCAAGACCGTCCTAACCTCAAAACTTCATGCGTCTTTGTATTCTCTCTGGCTTTGCACAGCCTTTGACACTTGGACTTTTCCTCTAAAATACATTTCGCGTATCAAATTAAATCAAAAGTGAAAATATTTTGTGCATCCGATACAAACTGGACGACGTGGCGTCTGTGGGATTGGACGTATTTACAAAGGATAACTTGTCAACTACGGTGAGTACCTACTTGGTATTTTACTGCGTATAACCTAAAAGTACGAATAGGCCTGGCTGCGATGTATGTACACTCAACGTGGATATAGAATTTGGAAACACTTGATCGTGGCGTAAGAGTGAGGACTGCGGAGTTGGCTCGCAAGACTTTGTAAATAATGCGACGTCAAATACAGTTTTTCTTTGAGCCCGACGTGGATCTCGGGAGAGTTCGGAGAGTCCGGAGTTGGATTGACGGACAGCTGAGCATCAAACTGCAGTGGTGGCTGTCAACTTACAAACGATACGACACATGACTGGCTTCGAGTTGGAATACAGAACGCGCGCCTTCTTTATAGGAATGAGCGCTTCGACAGCAGCGCAATATATCGATGGCCAATGCGTTTCTCCTCTTCGGCCAATCCGATCTCCTCGGTATTGCAGTATTCATGAGGCTGTGCTTCGCCGCCGTAGACGCTCGAACGTGCTGCTACGCGCTATAACGCGCTTCAATGCGCTGCGCACCGCGCTTCCAAAGGATTTGTGGCATTCGCCATCGACACTTGATGCTCCTCGGTTGGAATCGCGAGCCGTTACCCGGCATCCTGACCCATTACTTTCGCAAACTACCATTCGGTGCCTGTTTTTCCATCCCTTTGGCCATTTTCTTTTTTGACTATAGAACTTTTTACCTATCCTCTCTACCAACTACGGCAAGTCACGCCATCTACCCTGTTGATAATAATACACAACGCTATGGGAAATAGCTGTTTTTGGCAGGTAACAGATAACAAGATAAAATCGAAGAATGGGACTTGAATTAAATAACAGTGCATAGGTGACGGCGTGTAGTCAAGATGATGAATTGAGAAAAGGAGTAAAGTAAAAAGAAGAGACAACGATGACACTGATGGTAACTAGTGGTAAGTGGTAATGTTAGTGTTGAGTTGGTCGAGAAGCCTACAGAGTTCGCCTTTATAAGGACATCTGGTGGGAGGGTTGGGAGTTTCTCTATATACGGCTATTGGCAGCAACTGTTTTATAATGCAGATAGCTACTGGGGCTGCTGGACAGGAGCAGGACGAGGGGACTTGTAATAAATCCTCTCCCGGGAGTTGTACGTCTCTCAGCCTCTTTTCCTCATCCTCCGTCTCCTGCGTCTCTACCACCTTGCCCATAACCAACAACGAGGATGAGGACGTGGAGCTCAGGCTGAAGTTAAGGTTAGGGCTGGAAGAAGAAGACCAAGGGGAATGTCTTCTGTCTCTTTGGCTTCTCCTGGAGAACCGATCGTGAAAGGATCGGTAGTTGTGGACGGCACGAGGTTTACGTTTGTCAGTTTGTCTTTGGACGTCTGGACAAATGGAATAGGGAGCGTCTCCAGGTAAATGAAATTAATCTTGTACATATTGACTAGTCGACTGTGACATTTTGTACAATTGTTCAAAGTATTAATTGTTTCTATGTAATATCACTAATAATTTAATATTGAGTAAAATCTAATATGAAATACTAAGCATTAATTCCCATTTGACATTCGCAAGTGGTTGGTCCACGTGTGTGGCCTCGGAACGTGTGTTCCTCGTATTTTCATAATATATTAAGTCGTTTACCACGGCGGCCATGACGGCCACAGTTGAGTTATGAAACCCAGAGGGACTTAACGACGCGTCTCTCCGCTAGGTGGACCATTCGAGGATGAACTTTGCTGAATTTGTCACGGTGGATTTCTCAGGCAAGAAATGAACATATAAACGAGAGAGTCACTAATGGAGGCGTGAGTCAGTTCTACTTTCTTCAGACAAAGGACTAAATTCATGCGTATCATGGAAACTATTATAAAACACGCAAAAACAGGTAAATTATAATCCACACAGAAAATAAGTCCCAGACGAGTATCGACTGTTCCTGGATTTGTAAATCTATAAATCGGTGGAATCAAGAAAAAGAAGCTGCAGACGGAAGAAGGTGTGGACCGGTCCCTGTTCCAGAATGGGAAGCTGTCATCGACACCTTCCGTTAAGGAATCGCAGGAGAAATGATTCCTCAAGAGATAACAGGCCAGTAGAGTCCTTCTTTCTCATCTCTCGTTTCTCGCGTCTCGTAACGCTTTAGTTTTCAGGTCAGGTGCGCCCGGTTTTCAGGGTCCGTCGCCCGCCCCTTTGCCACATTCATCCGCCACGATATATGTTTCCTCTTTCGACGCACGTACGAGACGAATTTATATGTCACACCGCAGAGTAGTCCGTGCGCGTCTTGTTATGGAATTGGGTCAGGTTTTGGGACCCCGGAGTGTCTTTGATTTAAGAAGATTCTCTTAGCGTCTTTTGGTGTCTCCTTCGTATCCTCATGAGCCTCTAGACCCTTAAGATCATCACCCTCGACCTCCACAGACTCTTTGGACTTGGTTCAACTAAACCTTTACTGGATGCTCTAAGAAGAGTGTCGGCTACCCACTTCCCCTCTCAGGTTACCCATTTGATAATTTAAAAAATTCCTAACCTCTTTGGAGTAAAACGCTACTCTGCTGATTCCTACTGCTCGCTGTCAACGAAGAGCAATTCCATCTGTGCCATGTAAATTGATGTTGACACTCCTTCACTGCCATTTGAAGTCCTTTCAGGGCTGCTACCGTCACATCCGGATTCCTGTGACAGAGTTCTCGCTGCTCCTTGGTCAATCCTGGGATTCCGTTGCACACGACAGCACTACCGCTTACCCAGTCATCCACGGAGTTGCTCATCAGACACATCGCACTGAAATTCAGTATAATAATAATAATTACACAGAGATTCTTGATTCAGCAAATTTTCAAGAGTTGCAGAAAAGTGGTCTCGTGTCTCGGAGGTCGAAGTTATCTTAGGAAGAGGAGCTAATTTTCCCACGCGCGCTACCTCGATCGGTTTGAGTGATTTTAGGGTTCGGGAATTCGGCTGGGGACATTCCTCCTGTGGATGGTATGCCATGATCTCCTCCCAAAACCTCCCGTTATCGGATTCCTCATCGTGAACACGGTCACTAGCCCCTTGCTGCTCCTGGATCCATCTTCGATTAAACGGACGACGTGCTCCCCCTGGTCAGATCAGACCTCATAGACTTGAGATCGTCACCTGGTCTTTCGCTTTCAAAATCGGTACTACCCCAGGAAGATCCTAAGGCCCACATTTTTTTCTTTTTTTGGGTCTTACTCATGCACCATCCTCGCGCCTAAGCTACTTCAATTTATTTCGTATTGACCTCCGTATTAATTTTGATAAAAAGTTGGACATTACTTTTAGCGATATACTAATTATTCTGAATTTTTAATATAATTCTAATTTCAAGATGGCGTGACTGTCTGCTATAGATCAGACAAAAAGCAGGATCCTCGGCGGCACTTATAACTATTAGGAGCGGCCAGTAGCAGCAATCACTTAAGATACACGTCTTAAGACTCCAAGACGCTAAACACTTAAGAACGTCCGCTTAAGCCTTATCGGATCTTATTGGCTCTTTGAACATTTGCACTTTGACCTTCGTCTCATAAAACTCATCAAACGTAAAGCAGACGCGTTCATAAGCGCTATGAACGGAAGAGCCTGAAATTAAAAGAACCTGCTGCCAGTCCCAGCTGCTTTCATGTGAACTCAGCTTAGATACCTCGAAGACTCCTAATCGATTCTAACATGAAAAACGATCGCTGCTCCTAAGGTTTCCTGATGCTGGAGTCCATGGAACCCCGATCGATCGTGCCGATCGAACTATCATCGATGATCCAGGTGTGATCGATCATCCGATCGATAAGGTCACGTGGTGTAATTGAAATTTACGAAGGCCGTGAGTAGATTTATTATCACCTTGCCTAGTGCATGATTCTGTGTTAAGAATTTTCGAATTAATCAAGATAAATTTCTATCCTGAAATCCATTTATTTTTCTCCTTTTCAGATTTTTGGTATCAATGCCAGCTGAAGCGGATCCAACTCCAGTCTTGGGATATCTATGCTACCAATTACTAATGATAATGAATATCTTTAAAATAAAAGCGATGTCGGACTCAGCGTAAAGAAAAAGTCAAATGGTCATCTTGGAGGATGAGAAAGAAGAGGACAAGGTGCTGGTGCTGCTGCTGGCGACGGTGGCGACCCGTGGTGGAGTGTGGGAACGTAGGAGCGCGCCTTTAGGTCGTTGGGGTTATTGAGGGCTCCCATTACTGGTACACCGTCCTCGGCTATCTTTCGCGCTATTGATGATCTACCGAAAGCAGATTAATGATTGTAACTCGGGCAACAAATTGCTGGACAACGTGGAGCAGCCATCGGCAACCTGAAGTGCTTCCTCAGGTTCCTCGGGTACCTTAGCTTCCTAAAGTGATTCTCTTGGAGGCCTTACTGTTATTTATTGACTTTTATTTACTCGCGCCGTGCAGTAACGTTATGCTAATGTCTTACAGCAATATTTGTATTGTTTTGCAATTTTTAAATTCCCTCGGCCTTAATGGCTAATTGCAGTAAAGTGCACGAGATAACGATGCCTATAATTCTATTAGATAACAAGCTACCCGTACACGTGATTCGAAATGAGCCATTCTTGCGCGCGGCATCTTACTTCCTGTGTTACTTGGATCCAAAGAATCCAAGATGGCCGCGGTGAGTGGTTTATTCGGTTGCGATCCTGGCAGTGCGAATTAAATGGGGAGTAGGGGGTGGAATTTCGCTTTTAATGGCGAATACTTGGTACAAGCAACAGGACACTCTTGGACAAATATTTAACGTGGTTGTATTATATTAAAGCTCACTACTCGACTTAAGTGGCCGATCGATCCATGTCCATTCTCACAGGATTGGTACCGGCGCCGATTATTTATTACTTATCTCTTATCATAAAATCATTAGAATTATGAATACAATGAAGTTCAATTAGACAAAATTTCATAGCTCAATGACGAATAAAAGGAGATTATGTTGATTTAATTATTTGTAAGTCAGGTCTTTTGTATTGTAAAGACTCGTACGACGTAGACGCTCAGCGTCGCGGCGCGAATTGGTTTATTGACTATTACGTAAGTGGTAGAGTGATTCAATGCGTATTGTAAACGTGCACGCTTTCGATGATTATCTATGTGACTGTACTTGTCCTCAACGAGTCAGGAATCAAAGGGATGCTCGAAGGAGGCAGGATGGGTGGGTGTTGATTTCTGAAGAGTTCAATGCTAGTAGGGTGAAGAAAGGGAAGAGGTAGAGGACGAAGAGGAAATAGAAGAGGAAGAGAAGGAGAACAAGGGCTCTTGGACACTATTGGAGGTCGGGTAGCCCATTGTGCTCCTGGGAAGTCACAGTCCTATTCACGAATTCTCCTCGCAAGCAGCTACTGAATATACAGAATGCACAGTGAATATAATGAATGTGCTGATTGTCAGAGAGATCGTAAATTTTGAAAAAATTTCACCAAGAAATTAGTCACGATCGGAAGGACTTGGATTCGAGTCGCTCGAGAGAATAGTCTCGTCTTCACTTCCTTTTCGTGGAATCGTCAAGATCATTGGAAAGGATCTACGTCAGGATACTGTAGGATTATTTGAAATGTAAAGAGAGACGTATGTCAAGTACAAGTGAACTTACCGATGATCGAAGAGGACAAGTCCAAGGGCGATCAGTCCAAGTCGACAGAGACTTCCGGTGTGCTTCCTCATACGAGGTGGTCCTTTATGGACGCAGCGTCGGGACGGAGGCATCCTGTCATCGCCTCGACGTCTCTCCTCCTGGGCACGTAGCTCCTTTGCACAGTTTGTCCACTTTAGAATGTAGGGAACCTCTTGGGTGAGACTGTTGGCTGTTTGAGCCCTCGTGGAAGCTCCGGGACCCCTGGCACCCAAACGGAACGACCCTTGCTGGCCCTGCAATCCCTTCAGCCCTGGCAACCCCTGGCTGGCGGCTCGCGAGCGGTGCCTCTGATCAGCGCGTGGCACGCGTCGAGGACTCGCCCCCGGCACCGGCACCGCTTTGACAACCGTCAACTTCGAGAGCCCGATGCAATCTGGGTGCATCCGAAGGGCTCCCGAAAGACCCCCGCCGGGCACTTTCTCTGATCACTACGTCGCGAGTCTTTCACTAATCGTTTCGCACCACTTCCTCTTCCAGCACCTCCTACGGAGCACCTATTCGTAACTCAGGTTTTACTCTTTTTTCCCCCTGTCTCTGCTTCTCTGTCCGTCGCTCTTCTTTATCTTTCCTTACCACTCACTGTCGCGTACTTTGACGAGCTGTCGATCGGATACATTCATTTTTCTCTGTTATTTTTTTTAATTCTTCCTTACTACGTCACACGTCTTCTTCTTGGGGAGACTTGGATCTTGAGAAGTTTCACGAATTCACGGCGCCTCTTCTGACCGAGTGCTTGTCTTTGGCTTCCAGCTTCCTCATATCTCAGGAGCGAAGGTCCTTCGCGTCGATCTCTCACTTCACTCGACGCTCAGCCTCTCTCAAGTGTCTCCTCCAGCATGTCGGTCCATCTGTTCTTCTTCTTTCCGGTTGTCCTCTTTCTGGGGATAACCTTCACTTTCCCTGGAAATTTTCACTTTAACGACACGTATCTATAACTACTGGACCAAATTCAAGTCCCGAAATTCACACGCGATACGATCGATCTCTACGCAGCATCCCTTACAGCAAGTGAAACAAAGGTGAACAGTTACCACCTTAGACGACGTCAACCCTTGGCCATGTTATCAACGCAATTAAAGTGTCGCGGACTGACTACGTGCCACTGATCTTGCTCGATCCTCTCCATCCCGAAGGATCACAAGAAAAAAAAAAGAGATCCGATTCGCGAGGAAACGATGGCGACCGCCGGTAGATCAAAGAGATAGGTAAGCAGTAATAAGACAGGCGAACAGGCAGGCAAGCAGTCAGTCAGTCAGTCGTACAGGAAGGGTGTGAGCTCGTAGAGGAGGTCCGCGACTTCCGGTGTATGTGCTCGCGACGAAGTGTCAAGCTCAAATAAAATAAAACTCGTCTGGACTCCTCCTCCGGGTCCCCCGTAGTTCGTACTCCTAGTCGTTGTCGTCGTGGTTGGCAAACAGTCGATGCAAAGGACAAACTTCCCGTGAGTGATGAAAGCCCCTGGTGGTGATGGTAGACGTGGCGGTGGTGGTGGTGGTGGTGGTGGCGTCGGCGTCGGCGTCGGCGTCGACAGCAGCAGCAGAAGTAGCAAAAGTAGCGAGGAGACGCCAAGATCGTGATCCACGGTCGGGGAAGAGTGAAGGGGAGGAACAGAAGAAAGAGAGAGAGAGAAAGAGGGGGAGGGACAGTCAACATATGACCAGGGAAGGAGAGAGGAACAAAGATGGAGGTAAAGAAAGGAAGAAAAGGAAAGATTTAAACACAGTGAGAGTGCGTGGCTGCGGTGAGGATGGACCGGAGGAGAATCTGATTTTGTTACGGAGCTGTCACGCAAATCTCTCTCTCTCTCTCTCTTTTTGACGAAGTCTCTGCGCAATGCGCAGGAGCCCATCTCTGATAGGAAGCTCATAGTCAGTATATATAGGTTGGTGGGTACCAACCACCAATCTACTTCTACCGTTGCCTTCAGCAACATTCAGCAATATCCAGGAACATTGTGCAATTTATTTTTTTTAATCGCTATTATAATCTCGCTACCAGACCAAGAATCAACCGTTCGTACGTAACCACGGATCTATAGAGTTTTTCCTTAGTTTTTATTCGAATCGTGAGAATTTGATCGAATTACAAATATCGTGCTGGTATAAAATGAATTATCGAACCCTGCAGGCAGTAGTCGATGATACCTTAGAATTTTCGTATCGATGAACTTTTACTATGGGATCGCAGAGATCGATCGATCGATCTTGACAGATATATTCGAGATAGTCTCAGATGCGTCTCAGCCCACCTGATTCCTCCTGATGTCCTCTGCTGTCTCTCGGTCTCCCTCGGTAGCTTTTGACTTCCGACGGTTCCTGTACAGACTCAACGTGAACTCCTGGTGACTCGTCCTCGTAGTTGCTATCGCAAGGACGTGTTATATCCGCGCGGAGCGTAAGCTCGAACTGGTTTCTCGATTCATTTTGCTCTCACCTGAGAGGAGAGCTGCCCTAGGAGAGAGGTAGAGAGGTAGAGAGAGAAGAATAGTGTAGGTGTATGTGTCTGTGCAAGAGAGAGTGAGAGAACCCTGGCCCTAGAGAGAGGATCCCTTTGGGGATGGCACCCTTCGCGGATGGGCCGAGCGCTCGCAAGAGGCTGCGTGACAGGGCAGTGGGAGGAGCAAACCCCTCTACCCACCACCCCCTCGGGGAGTCAATCGGCATAATTGAGGCTCATCTACCTTCTCTCTCTTTCTCGTTGACTCGCTCACTCGCTCGCTCTCTCGCCGACTGCCCCCTTTCAGGGAGCCCGCTGTACATCCGGAGCTGCCGGACAGAGGGATGTCAGGTCCACCTCCTTCTTCTTCCAATCTCTTGCTTAGCTAAGCCGGACCCCACGCCTTCGTACCTACCTACCTACCTAACCTATCTGACTGCTTAGCTGTGCCCCGACCTAGTGCGTAAGGTGCACGTGATCAAGATTTTCCAGCCCGCAGCATCCCCTCAGGGCTTACCCGACCAAGTGGAAGGCTTCTAGGTACTGGCTGATTTTCGAGAAGGGTTTAGAATTCTAATTCAACGTCCTAAGACCTGGAGTGTGATACCCCTGGTTGATACTCCTGATATTTCACAGATAGAGATCGTAGATGGGTCCAAGGGTTCCTGAGGTCCCAATCGTAAAGGAGACGGGACTGCGCGATACCTTCCATCATCCTATCAGAGTGCATTACTTATCTGGGTATCGAGTGTCCTGGGTTCAGGCATCATCCTGGCATCATCCTGGCATCATCCTGGCACGCGAGCACCGATACCATCACGCCACTCGATCATCCTATCGCCGGGCAATGTGCCCGGACCTAGTCCTCTGGCACGCAGCTTCCTAATTGGTCGATCCTTCGGGTAAGTACGAGACCCACCAGGACACGGACGATTACGACCGAGTTCAGAAGTCCAAGGAAGTCCTTCGAGGAATCGGACCTGGTCCAGTCTCAATGCACGATTTGTCCGTGTCGAAGCGGCTTTCCAAGTCTCTAACTCGAATCTCCTTTCTCATTCTCAGCTGAATCGGATCGGATCCTCCAGTTTTATTGTTAGTCCTCAATCGAAGACAGAAGGCAAAGCTGCCGGATGTTACCGGTTTACGAACCATGAAAATCCTGGTAATTTAATTATGTCCAAATCCCACGTAACCCACGTAACCATGTCTCCACGCTCATTCCACCTTTATCATCTTCTTCTCCTTTGTAGCTTTTATAACGCGTGCTACCTCTCCCACCCTACCCTCCCCTCTTACGACCTCAACCAAAATACTTTCGACATTTTTCACCTTACACTCTCTTCCCCTGCACTCACCGCACCGCGGCTCAATCTCCGATGACTTTTTATACGATCTTTCTTCTCGGAAGTGAATGATCCAACTGGCGTGTCTCTTGGTTTGGAGACCGTGAGATCTCGTGAGAAAAAGATTTTCGTATGGTGGACAAGTCGAAGAGGCGATTCGCGCTTGGGCAGGTTTGATAAAGACCGAAGGGCAGGAGTGAGTGGGACTTGGAAGAGAGAGAAAGACAGACACACGATCAAAAGGGGACCACCGTGTATCTAGGAAATAATTAAAGAGCCATAAAGGGCAAAGTATCGTGTTACGTGGGAATAATGAGCGATGAATATTTATGTTTAAGATCCGCTCAACTGCCCCGCGTTACGACTCCGTTCCCGATCCTCCACACTGTTTTATAGATCTTGCCTCGAGCGATCCGATCCACTATCTCTTATGGATCGTTACGATCCACCGTTACGCTCACAGGGTCATTTCTATTGGCTATTTAGCGGTACTGCGCGTATCGTTTAATACGTAATATGCAAGGCTTGGCTAACAGACAGGTGGACGATTGCAGTTCTTTCATCGATCCTGATCGATACGCTCGATCGTGATCCTTGACAGAACCAGTAAGGATCAATCGTATGGAAAAGACGTTATTACCGATTGGTAGGATGACAGTCAGTAAGCTCGATGATTTTTTTGGTGAATCAGGTAATTCCGCAACTGATCCATTGGTTACTGACAATTGGTCCAATTCTTGTTGGACCAGTCTTGTTCAATGATCCCAGGATACGGCGAAGAAGGATCTATTCAAGATCATCCACACGTTTCGCCGTAAAAACGTCTCGATCAAAGTGTGGTAATCGATTGGTCCCTCAGCTCGGGGCATCGGCGTTTCCGCGAACCGGATCTTACGGCGCAAGAAATCCCTGTGGAAATTGTTAATAGTTAACTCGGCATTACGTGATCGGCAGCCACTTAATTGAGACGTTGGACCAGCAAGAAATCTACGCTCGAGCCGTAAACTCGCACGTCCGCCATTACAATTCGTACCACCTTGGGTATAACGGACCCCACCATATAATGTACCACCCCCACCATATTTGCTTCCATGTCTTCCGGTTCCAAAATAAGAAAAATCCCCGAGACAAATTCCTACTCTCTATATAAATTCTTTTGTTATAATCTGAGCAAATTAAAAACAAAGAAAACCAACCCCGATAAAAAATGCCGCTATGAAGGTACTTTGGGATTCGAAGGATTCGTCGGGGGGGAAATATCCAATCCTCCGTCCCCATTCACCCCTCATCCAGAGATCGTCTGGACCGCGCGCGGAATGCTTTAATAATGCATTCCTGTAGAAGGAACTTTGGTGAAACTTGCCTGGAACGCATAGCGACGCCCTTCGTAACTCGTCCGCCATGTTATAACGTTACGTCACTACTATATAATATATGTGGGATCGATAGATCCTTATTAAATACAAAGAAAGAGTCCGCTGTTGCTCTTTACTCTTTACAATAACAATCAAGGCATCGTTCCTACGAAAGTGCCACTTAACACGATTCCGTCGTTAGCAATTGCGTATACGAAGCTCTCGAGACTAAATCCTTAAAGGCCGACAAGTTGCTGACAAACCGAGGACGCGACTCTCGTCAAGCCTTGACAAAAGGAGTATCGCGTGTGGTACGTAGGCGGTGGCGGGGTACGGAGAGAGGGAGAGAGGGTTACAAATAAAATATCACGAACCAGACAAAGAGGAAGAAATATGAGGAGAAGGAGTGAGAGAAGAAGAGCGAAACGGTCACGCCGTGGGCATTTCAGAAGTGGACGTCCAATTTGCATACTCGAACAGTGGGTGGAGCGTCGGCGAATCGGTTAGTACGAGAAAGACACGAGTTTGAGGAGTCATCGATAACCAATCAATATCTATATTTATTGAACGTACAGTCGTCCGATGGTCCAAGTAAAAAGATCATTGACATAAATGATGAACGGCTGTCGCTATCATGGGATACGGACTTAAAACCACTGTCCCTAATTCGTACATGGGACCCACTTGATCCTCTGCTCCTGTCCCAGGACCTGGGAGTCTTTGATAGGGAGTACAGTTTATGCGGCTAATACTAGAGCCACCCCATCATTAGCTATTATGTCGTCCCTGCTATGTGGAGCCCCTAAAAAAAACACACAGATGTCGCTGGCACGCCCTCGTTTCTTTATGCCGAGGGATGCCGAGGCGCATTTCAATATCGAAAAATAAATGGGCAAACGATTATCTGGCATCCTTTGACGTAGCTGCTGCGTGAATGAGTTTGGTATTGAAAGGGGTCCATAGAGTGAGGGGAAGATGAAGGATTCTCATCTTGCCTCTTTCTCGCTTCTAGATCTCTTCTCATCGACCGGATACGGATGAGCTCGTTCATCCTCGTGTAAAGCCTTAATTAATTCTAATAAGAGGAACTGGGTTGCCTGGAGACAGGAAATGGGCAGGTGTCTGTCGTATCCTTTTTCAATCTCTTCGTACAAAGGACCTATACCTATATACACGTCTGCATCGTCGTCCTTCTCTCTTTTCAAAGGTATACGTATATTTAACGAGAGGGATAAGAAATGCATTCCTTTACGCTTCACGATCGGCCTCTATGGTTCTTGGTAAAGAAGATGCACTCGCGCAAGCACGTTATCCTTTTTGGATATAATGCCTGGCGAACGGACCCAAGTCAGGCATCCAGGCAGACGCGACCAGGATCGTAGAAGCCTGTATCCTTTTCTCAGCCGATTGTCAGTATTGCGTCAGTTACGTAAGCAGTGTCAGTTGGCACGTCTCTCTGCAGTCAAGTGAAAGATCTTGTAGAATAAGAATCTCCATTGAGGACGCGCCATATCGTTAAACGCCTGTCAATCGTCTATAGCAGTAGGTCCAGACATGCGTACCCAATGGAAAATTGTTTACTCGGAACGTCTCACGGTCTCCCTTTCAACTCCTCGTTTCTTATCCCGTCCGCTTCTCCTGATTCCATCCATCCACCAGCACCAGCACCGGCACCAGCACCGGCACCAGCACCGGCACCACCACGTCACCCTTGGCGCCCATTGTTTACGAACATTGAAAAAGATATCCGTTTCGAGAAGAGAAAGAAGGATCCTCGCGCTCGCACGGTCGCGAAGAGGATATTGCTTGTAGTCCTTAAGAGGCACTTGTTAGGATGCGTCCGAGCGTGATCGATTTGCTCGCTAAAATAGCCGGCTAATCTGCTTTCGAGGATCATAGCGTTCCGCCCGTTTTCTTCGTTCCCCTCCACCCGCCCACCCTTACCACCAGGGCAATCCTCATTGTTGTACTCTACGTGCAGATCCGTGCATACGCGACTACCCCGTGTTGTATTCAGTCGCACTTAACCTTCGAGTAATCTGCTCTTAAGAGGATCATGGCGATCCTGATCTTGCTTTCTTGTGTCAAGGATCCAGGGAGCATCTTGTGATCGAATCATCAGGCTTCTACGAGTCCTGAATGCGTTCCTGGCTAATTGGCCATATAGGTAAAGGATGACTATGGGGTGATGCGGAAGGTGCATGGATGGTGGAGGTGGATCCGTTAAACTAGTGGAGGATGCTGAGCTTCCATTTGATGTGGGAGCTATGGGCCACAGGGGCACTGGGCCAGGATGAGACCAGGATGAGACCAGGATGAGACCAGGATGGGCCAGGATCGACCACCATAGTTGGCTATTATGGGGACCGACGCGCAAGGGGATTCCAAGAGAGTGCCCTCGACCAACGGCAATCCGAATAAATAAAAAGGGAAAATAAGATATATGCGTGTGGGTGTGGCGGCAGGCGGGACCTCAGCTCATTGCCACCTCCGAAGCTGTCGGATCTCACGCTCCGTGCGCCTCTTGCGCCTTATACTTTGCGCCTTATAGGACCGAGTCTTGGGTCATCTTGCCATCAAGGATCATTCGTGTAATGCTGGGGCTGATTCACTGATGGCTATTTGGTATATTCAGTCTTTGACTCTTGTACCTAGTCCTGCTTCTAGCGAAGATCTATTCTTGTTCGAGCCGATGCATGATGGAACCTAGGGAGAAGAGATGAGGATGGTGGCACATGGTTCGTACGCCTCGGGAACTGATTAGGATCTTTGCCACCTCTAAGAACCACTCGGTGGGTCTAATCGCGCTTGTTCTACACGCCCGAAGTCCGATTAGAATCTTAACACCTACGCCTCGCATGTTCTGAGGTCGCAGGGTCGCAGAGGTCTTCAGCAGTGAAACTGACTTTCGATCTTCAAAGATGCTTTGGAGTCAGGTAGTATTAGGATTAGACTATACATTGGCTAATTGCAACCTTTAGTGATTGGTCGACGAGCAAGATTCATTGAATCTGAGAATATATAAAAAGAAATTGATCCTTGTTTAGAATATTCTTTCATACAAATCTTTATTTTTACATTTCAGCTGATCAGGTCGAAATCATCTATGAGGAATTAGTCGGACCCACCGCATGTGATTCTGCTCTGTCTCCCGTGGCTCTTCCACCTCCATCCCCTTCCAGCCTCTCACGAGTTGACCATTCAGAGATTGACTCTCCGATCTGGGATCGACGTCTCAATACAGCCGCATCATCCTATTTAATAATCGTACAATGCCGAGCGAGATAGTATCGTGGTCCATTGTGATACGCGTATAATAACGCAATTAACACTTCTTTGTTCGCCGCGGACCGTGTTTGGACACAAATGGCTCAGGGAATGCCTGGAATTTGTTTAATGAAATGGCGAAAGATTCTCGAGGAGGGAAGAAAAAGTCTATTCGAATGTCCAAATGCGACAGTGTAGGGGCTGATGATCATTTGGTTAATGCTTCTGCCTTTGGATGAGAGCAAATCGATCCTTAGCTGATGATGGAGACTGGGTGCGTGAGAAAGACAGATTAAAAAGAGAGAGCGTTTAATATAGAGGCATGGGATGCCATAAATACTAGTTTGTCGACTCGACTATTTTCTGCCGCCCAAGTCGTCTTGTTACAAGGTATCAGGCGAATTCATTATTAATTCACATATGTATACTATTGTACATACACGTATAGACACTCATGTATCTAAATATGGTTTGCCAGGCGGCTGACCCACGTCTACGAAAATTTACCGTCCAATTTTCTGACCCTAAGGAATCACTCTGGTAGAATTGATCATTTTCTTTTTTTTTTGGTATTTAGAGATTTACGCAGGACCAACATGTTCTTTGGAGTTTGTACCATGAGCAAGATCAAGCTTGGACCTACCTTGTCTATTGACTGAGTAAAAGTGCTTGGGTGACGTGGCGCACGGGTCGATGATCATTGTAACCGCAAGGAGAAATCAATTCCGGGATAATCAAGAGGTTCAGCTAATCAGCCAGCCAGTCAGATGTCGCTCCTGGTGAATCGGATCGATCGATTGGCTGATCGGTCCATCGACCACTCAGGCATAACTTGGGAGGTCTCTTTCTCAGCATTAAATAAGATATCATCTATCGTTCCGAATGATTGAGAGATCTGATCTTACAGCCATCTGCTAAATACTGGCAAATTAAACCTACAGATTCATATGGATGATGGACCATATAAGATTGCTAATAAAGAGGAAGTCATCTGATTTTGAGGGACCTGGACCCTGCATTTTTTACAGTCTCATATCAGAGACGTAGCGCGCGACAAAAAATCTAAACTCCGTTGTCCAAGATGGCGGATGATTGGTCCATGTCAAGGGAGGATGGAGAAACAAATAAATTCCCCAAAAAAATACCTGCACAACCACATTGTTCACACAGTCGCATCTATGACGATGCGTTTGAAGTTCAGGTGGGCCTGGTGTGTGATGCCCTGGTGTCACGAAGCCGGTGTTCCTGATGTGGTATCCCTGGTAGCAAGGTAGCAGAGTATCGGGTACCAAGATAATATACTTGATCCAGAGTGGAGACTATAGAAAATACAATGGCCGAAGCGGCAGCCAAGCTCACGCGGAGTAAAGATGTTTCTCTTTGTTTCGCCCTGTGGGAACCAATTTTCGTAGATTTCTAAGAGATAAAGGATTTCATGAATGAAACTGATCCTCCCCCTGGACCCCCAGCCTCTTTCATCTTTCTTGTACCCGTCAGACCACTCGTGCTATAGTCTTCCACTTTTACGCTGGGTCCGTCAAAGCCTAAAGCTGATGTTGCTGCTCCCGTCCCTGTTTGTTGCTGTTGCTGCAATGTTACCGCCTTCAAAATCTTTCGTAATCGCGTTGAATAGAGACGTTTTATTTTTTTTTTATTTTTCCTCTTCCACGTATTATCTCGTAACGGAGTGGATGATCCTGTTACCTACTAGATGGCTCGAAGATCTTTGCCCGCCGGATGATCTATCCCGCTGAGTCTAAGGTCGGACCCGACTTCTAGAGCTAATGAACAGCGTTACACGCCGATCACGATTCTCCATCGTTTTCCGGATAGTTTTTCCGAACGGTCATATATACATATATATGTATGTATAAATATTGGGCCTTATACGATATTTCGTAGTAGAAAAAGTAATAGCCCGCTCAGTACGATGTTCATGGCTATCGAGATTGCTCAGCTTAATCTGAAGTGTCGTAAAAATTTAGATGCACGTTTTAAGGCGCTTCCTCGTGAAGGAGGGACGCGTGTGCTCGAGGATCGGGCCCCGTTGGGCCAGAAGCCCCTTTGGGACATCCCTCGACTGGGCCCGCTCACGCACGACAGGTCCGTCACAATAAACCACCTGTAAAACCATTGCCTATATCTTTATGACTGTGCCGGCATTAAATTAAAACGTGTTAAAACGTCCCGGATGCCATTCCCGAGGGTTGCATCTATTGGGTCCAATCCCGGCTCTTCGCTTTCGGACCCAGACGAGATAAGCGACCATTCACGGAAATGGATAAGCGAAATATGAAAAAGGGAAATAAAGGGAAACCCCATTTTTCTATTTACACTAGGATTATGAGGGTAGCAGGAATTTCTGTACAGCCAAGTATCACCCTTGGTGTTTCTGTCTCCTTCTAGAACAGAGACACTCACGGTTAGTAGAGAATTTGAAATTTACTCGAAACACCACAAAGACGTCCCCACGATGAACTTTTGATGTCGGACCAATAAATTCAAAAATAGATAAGTCTTTTCAACACGGATAAGAAAGTCGAGGGCGGCTGTTGGCTACGACGACGCCCGGCAGGTTGGCTCCCCTTCGTAATTAACAATCCATTTTGTATTCGACTCACCTGATCGCAACGTGTGCGGTCCGTGACGTCATAATTCGGGGCTCCTTCAAGGTGTACCGCCCCCTTAATACGGGCTCCGACACCTTAGCTTGCAATCCAGCACGCACTTCTCTTCCTTCTCGTTCTACTCCTCCTCCATTCTCCATATCCTCGTGCTCATCCTCATCCTCATTCTGATGGAGCAACTCTTCTTGGCCCTCCTGATGCCTAAGATGCCTGAATGCCTGAGCGCCTGAACGCCTGAATGCCTGGATGGCTGGATGGCATACACCTTGAAGGCAGCCAAGGGGGATAATGGCTCAGCCGGACTTCACACGATGCCGACGCTCCTGAGCTCAAGATGATACAGACCTCACCGAGAAGACCTGATCGAGTTGCAGGACAAGCATTATGACAATTTCATTTATTTTGATCTTCTTTCCAGGTCCCACCACACTTTACATCTCACACCATACAACGTGATCCTGCCTACCATTTCCGTTTTCCGGTATTGCCTCCACTGACTCAACTGGACATCTTGGGTACGATCTGCGCCAAGTGATTGGAGTACGTCTGTCTTCTCATAGGAAGGGATCTCACGAGAGGAGATGAAGGAGTCTCGACGTGTAGTCGGATATTTGTGTAGTAATTATTCAAGGGGAGGTGTGAGAGTGCGAGGGAGAGAAGATTAGGGCACTCGGGGCGTCAGGCAGCCAGCGAGGAGGACCTGCCGGGAGTGCGAGGGATAGAGAGAGAGGGAAGGACAGCTAGAGAGAGTAGAGGGAGACAGTGGACCAGTGCTTTGTACGGACCGCTGTCAGCCCGCGGGGGCCTTATTTCAGAACCGTACCGAATCAGGCACGACAATCGCCCTAATATCCACACGAATGCTGTGGGGGCCCCAGTGCCGCTCAAAAGCCGGGATGAGTTAGAGATCTCTTCATAAATGTAAAATCCCATCCGTCCTTGACAATGTCTTCGGCGGCCACCTCAGGCATTGTGCTTGAGCACCATTAGTCGAAATTTTTACGCTACCATCGGGTCCGGCCGATTTCACCCGGGAAAAAATCGTTTAGGAGAGTAATAGGCTGGCAAGGTTTGGTTTACCGAACGCGTCCGACACAATGCCCACCAAATGACGCGTCATTATGGTGTTTGCGCCGCTATTTAATTGTTTGCCCGTTTTTTTTTTTTTTTTTTACATTCGCTTCCATCTTACCTTATATACACCTTTGCACCCCTGTTCATCCCGCACGGGATGAGTAGGACGCTATTTCAAGGTAATAAACAGACTTTACATAGCAGAAGCTCTCTTTTTTATTGTAACCAAAACCCTCGGATTGGGTTTGCCAAGAGGATTTGAGGAAACACTTAACTTTTTTTTCTGGCAATTCCTTTCCCTCATTTGCAGTCTCCACTTTTGCCAAACCAAACAGAATGGAAGCTACTACCCCGAGAGAATGTCGCACTGACGGTTCATCCCTTGATAAACGGATTAACAAGTAGGAATCTAATTACCTGAGCTTTTCCGTCATAAAACCAATTTCCCCTTTACGACTGAGATTAGGATTCTAGAGAACCTAAATAGTGTTTTTTTTTTTTCTTTCTAGTAAGTATGCAAAATTCCTCTATACCCTTGCTGGTACACGTGTCAAAATTAGGACACAAAAATACAAAACCCAACACGTCTTCCTCCTGTCTCTAAAAGGATCATATTATTCGCTCATGTTCAAAAAGTCATCGTAACGTCCGAATAATATACCAAAGATGTCTTTGCACTATTAGGCAAGTCCGAAAGGTGTGGTTCGGAAGCGGTGCAGGAGCGAAGAAAGAAGTGAGTGCTGGTGCAGCGGTGCCGCGGTACCAGGCCATAATAACAGAGTCCGTCCGGCCTAGCTGATGACTTCATTGAACTCAGCTCTGGGCCCGAGGCAGGACCTCCCTGAAACCGCCTCAAATTATAACGCCGACGAGACCCGGTCGAGGACGGGACTCCTTAGATGAACCCTGAGAGACGTTTAAAATTTTTTGAGAATAAGAGTCTAGGAAGCCCTGTGAGTTCCCTGATCTTTACCAGCCACTATTTCTCTTGCAATTGCAGACAAAGTCCAACTTCCAACTGACACCCCCCCCCCTCCCCCCCTGTTCCCTCTGTCACGTTCCAATTGATCATCTAACCAGCTGCCCACCAGCACATAGGTGTTTTACGTTTGCGAGTGAAGTTCAACGAGATACTAGGAAAAGGGGGGCGGAGGGGGGTGGGAGTCTCAAAGAGAGCTGAAATCGTTCCGAGTCGATCTGGTTGCGCCATAAAAATACAGGACATGCACTCTCTGTAATAAAATGCGTCGTTATGCGATCGCAGGACACGTCGGGATACACGGTCGCCTAACCTCCCCAGGTCACGTCGCGGTTCCCTCTGACATCATCCGTACCCTCCTCCTCCTCGTCGAGCAGCTCCTCTTGAACCTCAGCGCACCTTCGCTGTTTCTCTGTTGGCTCTGTATCTCCTTACGTACTGATGTCGGAGCCTATGGGAAATAGAAAGTGGCTTCGCCTATCGACTCACCATACGTTTGCGTATGAAATTTATGAGTGGCTGCTCTCATAATTACCATTGTGAAAAGACGCGGAGTCGTTCGATATGGGATAAGTGCCGTGTAATTGCTCTCACGGCGTATGCCATTTATTTAGCTAGTTCGATCTGGACTGTGTAAATTCCATTTACGTGATGCTGGACAGACTTTCAGAACTTTCCTTCTCTTTCCCTGGACGACTTTAGAAATGCTCCTGGTACAATATGCTATTATAACGTGAAACACTTGCGAGTCCTATCTTAGCTACATGTATCTATGTACGCAGCATCCAATTTGAATCCAGTGAATTTTTAGGGACATTTAATGCAACATTGACCCTGGGATAAATTTGTGTCCTTGCTGGAGATGACGGGCTGGGAGGAGGGGAGGAGAGTAAGAGAAGCTTTTGTGCTGATCTTGCAAGAGGGACGCATTGCGTCGCATCTCGTTCGGGACGGATGGACCAGGATTGGCTCCGGGTGAAAGATCAATTCCTCAAGAAGAACCTAAAGGGGGACTTATTATTTTTATAGGGTGGTTTTATGGTCTTGTGTCTAGATCAAAGTTAAATTTTGTAAAATTAATTAAATACGTAAAATCAAAGAATATCTTGTTCATCTGTCTCGTGGGTTTTTGGAATTGGAAAAGTCAGAGATTCCTCGGAATTGACAATTCACGATCGACGCACGAGCAGCTGCCTCAATGAAACGTATAATGGCGTTTGGAGGACCGGATTCACCAGATGAGGGCTTAAGCCTAATGTCCAAATGACGGTTGACGATGATGGTGGTATTGTTCTAACACTTGGATGGCTCGTGGGAACACGCCCTTGTCTACCGCCTTAAAGTACCTGGTTTCCTTTAGGAGTTTAGGCAGCCTCACTTTACGAACACAGTCCCAATTCTTCAGGCACCCTGCTCTCTCATTTTTCACTTCTTTCCCCCAGAACAAGAGTTCAGGAAGTTTTGGTTAAAAGTGGCTAAAAACTGTTCACGAAGATCCTATCTAGCTAATGACTCGTGCCCTGAGATCACGCAGAGTACGTTATAGCCTCTGTGGCTGTGGTGGACATTAGGGTGTGTTTCAATATGTAAGTCGCAGTTGCACCCCGTCGCCTGGGTAGAGTTATTAAATTCCAGGGTTCCAGGGTGGGTGAGCCGTGCGAGACGCTGCGCGCGAACTGCCCACGAACCACGGTACGGGCTCTTGGAACGGAATGGCCGGAGTCGGAGGAGCTGCATTCCCCGGTAATTAGTCTCACCCATAAATTACTGGCCATTCCGCGTCTGTGTTGGTCGGTAACGTCGTCCTGACCTCCCCCCCCCCCCCGGCCCAGCCGACTCTGATGGGTCCGGCCGTGCTACGGCCCTGCGCGCCATACTCCCTCCCCTTCGCCGCGTAACCTGGAGCACAACACAACGCGTCCGCGTGTGCGTCTTTGCTCTCTCTGGTCCAGGAACGCGCGTCCATGTGATTCTGTGATCTTGTTCACGCTTAGGATCACCCTTGAACCTGATGATCATCTGCCTGTAGCACCTGGTTCCACTCTTGCGTGCACTCGGATGGACCTACTGCTGACTCCTTCTATTTTTGTCACGCGCATCAAACATACATGTCGGTATTAAGTGCGATTATAGCGTGAGAAGAGGTGGTACCGCCTCTGTCGGTGGTACGTTGGAGGCGAAGAGGATAAAGAGGAGGAGGATTACGAGGAAGGAATGACGAATTATAAACTATAAATTGGAAATTAAAAATGGCGAGGGATCATGTAGCCCTGCTCTTCTGGGCAAGATGATCCTGGACCCGTGGCTCATAAGAGTGAAGTCGGGTAGAGTGGCACGTGAGAAGCGGGAGCAGCGTGTTCGAATAGAGGCCGAAGTCCCGCGGAGTTGAAGCTATGGGAACGGGCCCCGGGAAAGGTCCTGGAGAGGTCCGGGAGAGGTCCGGGAGAGGTCCGGGAGAGGCCCCGCTCATCGGTGCTGTAGGTCCCGCGGACCTGTTCTGCCCGACTAGTCTCGGAGAGCGCCGAAGAAAGGGGCATAGGACCCCGCTGCTAAATGAGCTGTAATACGGACCCCCGCTGGTCCCCGTTCTCCCGCCTCACGGCCATGATACGGGCATTCAAAATCTCACTCACTAGGCCCTCTATTGGGCCCACCAGTCGGCCTACACATTAGGCCCATACCTTGCTACGTATCCAGGAATCGTCTTGTACCTTACGATCCTCTTAATCGGGATAACAAAGTTCTTCCGTCGCAGAATGGCTGCCTCTACGATCGGTCAACGTTTCATTACTAGGGAAATCCTCGAGGTCGTCTTGGAAAGATATTCACAAGTTCGTTGTGGCGGTAGAGATGAAAGGCCCAACGGAGCCACACGCCGAGTGGGTCCAGTTCCTCTCAATAGGCTGGCTTGGTAGGCGCGCGCGTGCGTGCATAAGTACGAGTGGCTGTGTGTGTCTGCGTGTGTGTAAGAGAGAGCTCACTCGCTCTGAACTCTCTCTCGGTTCTACTAATTCTCGCAATGGGACTTACGACCCGTTATTAGCGATTGCTGGACCAATTCGGCTCTTCGCTTCTTCACAATTTAAGGCCCCGAGCCTTTCGACCGACTACAAAGGGACTCACGAAGGAAACCATGCAGAAAGGTAGAAGCGTCATCGATAGCTTTTCAAAATTCTCACAGCATCCCGTTCACTCGACTGGAAGATCAGTCGACGCGAGATGAGTCTCCTAGTTCCTGTCAGAAGGGACGAGTCGTATCGACCTAGTGACGACACGTCACGCGCAACTTCCTTAGCACCGACATACCGAACCCTCTATTAGAGGGATAAGATGGGCCTGGTATGGCCGTTTAGATTGTCTGCCATAGGTCCCAACCTTTTTTCTTTCCCTCCCACCCCTCATCCCACTCTTCGCCTTTCCCTTCTCCCCGAAACCGATACTTGTTTCACGTAAACGGTCAAACCTTCGAAGCTTCTATATTTAGAGATCGCAAGGGTGGAGATGATAGGAAACGGTACGTCGCTTTCCATCTCGTTTTATCAGGCAGCATCTCTCAGCATCGCGTCAGCCAAAGTATCCAGAGATGCGGCGAGTGACTCTCGGCTGCGGAGTAAAAGAGGAAAAGAGGGGCCTGGTGCGTTCGTTTGCCGCCGAGCGGCGCTCACCTGCCTCGTGAACACAGTCGTACTCCTCGCTCAGGCTCGCTCGGCAATCGGAGACCGATCGTCTCCCCTTGGCTTTTGCCCCATTTCACCATTTGGTCACTTAACCATTTTTCATCATTGTGACTTCCGGTTTGCACCCTTCGCGCCTACGATTCATTTACCTCGTGCGACTCGATCAAGATCCACCTCCGGGGACCCAGTGCGTCCCTGTACAATCAGGACCGACAGAAGACAGCAGCTACACGCCGAAGAAGTGCACAGGGGTTCGGGGGGTGACTTCCTATCGAAGATATATATCTCTCTCATTCACTTGATCACTCAGCCGCCATGTCTCATTCTCCTTGTGAAAGTAGCGCCGGTAGGCGAAATCGTTAAAAGGCGAATAGAAGGAAGAAGGAAATCGAATGGTGCCGATGCCGGTATTCTGGTGCTCATCTGGTGCTTTGGTGCTCTGGTGTTCTTGGTGGTGGGGACACTTGAGGAGTTTAGTAGTGGGGGTAGAGCAACACTCAAAGATCCAAGTGACGTACTTCTGGCAGCAACGTGCGCCGCGTTTTTGCCCCTTCGGACAAGAGGCTCCGGTATTCGTTTGCCAAGAGATCCTGTGACCGATTTCATATCAGGACCATCTCACTTCCTGTGACCCACCGTGACCCGTGACCAATCACAAAGTCGTCCACTGAAGTGATCTTCGCAGGAAGCATCCGAGTACCGGCTAGTTTACGACAGGCGCCAGTGTCGCGCATCCATCCTCCTCCTATGCTCACCACTAGATCTCTTAATTCTCATCAATCTCCACTTCCGGGCCTTTTTCCCGTATCTTCCTTCCCTTCTAACATCGACGCGTCTCCTGCCGCGTCCACACTGAACTTTCGGTATTCGTGAATAGGAGCTATGACGTTTCGCCCTGGAGCGACGTCGCGCTCACTAGTGCTCGTCGTCCGCGGAGAGGAAGAAGCGTCGCCAGGAACTGGCACACTGGATCTCTAGTTGGTGTCGATCCGTCCGAGTAAACGGAAGAGGCGAGTGCATCGAGAGTCGTGCTTCTTAGAAGTCGAAGGAGATCAGATCAGCTGGTGAGAAGAGAACGTAGAGAAGCAAGAAGCAAGGAGGGTGCAGAGTACCAGCAGGCAAGGGGAGGTGGAGGGGTAGCAGGACAATTAATCGAATTGGGCAGCCCTGCTCAATCGAGGGCATAATCGAGACACTTGGCTCCGCGAGAGGGAGGGCCGGGAGGGGATGGAGATGCGCCCCGTCCTCGTTGCGATCTGCCTTCTCCTCGTCACCCCCATCACCGGCTCTTTCTGGTGAGTCTCACTGTATTTCTATCTTCGTCTCTCTCCCACTAACTCCCTTGCACGGTACGTACCTAGACTATTCGCTACTTTTGTCCTTTATCGTCTCTTGCCAATGGACCATCCAGTGATTAGATCACTGATCCATTCCACATAGGTGGATGCTGAGGTGGAAGCGGAATGAAAGAAAGAGTCGTGTAGCCCGCGTGGCGGTGGGCCCGAACACCGTAACACATGATAGCCATAAAGCGAGCCTTTAAACAAACAGAAGTCATCTGCAATGCATAGCCTCCGTTAGCGCGTACTTACCTAGTATAGGAGAGAGAGAGAGAGAGAGAGGGTGCGTGTGAGTGGCGAAGGGGAGCAAGAAGCAAAAGGGCCCAAGGAGTAAACAGGCCCTGCCGTTGGGAGATTGTTGCCTGATGCTATTTCACTTTTACACGTGATTATAGGATTGCTATATTAATACGTTGGAGACGCGACTGGCGGAGATGAAATATATTTTTGAGGAAATAAAAGTAAAATTGTACATATCGAAATATCTTCAATTGACCAAATTTAGGAGAAAATGATTTTGCAAAACACAATGTATTATTAAGGAGACTCGTTTTCGTTGACGCCTCTCGAGTAACGTAGAGCTGCGGTGAGTATCTCGTTAATCGTAAATTACTCGCGTCTCGCGAGTCCTCTCGTTAAGTATGTCAATGTTTACATAACGATAGTCTTATCGCGTAAGGCACGTCATGTCAGCAGCATCCGGACGGGACATCTCCTGGTTAGGATTTACGAAAGTGGGAAATCGAAGTTGAGAAAAATTAGACCGCGGTAACAGTCAGGGTCTGCGCGATGGGATTTGTTTGAGATTTTGCTCTAGACGTGGCCCGTCGGGAAAGGCCCTCGTTTGTAAAATGCACTGGCGAAAGGGGAGTTAAGCAGGCAAATATTTATTTACGATTTAAAAGGATTCCCGTGTTTCTCTGATGTTTTCGTTGCACCTCGTTCTACCTGTCCGCCTCTCGAGTAGGACACTCGACTGTTTGATAAATATATTAGAAGGACCCGGTTTGTTTTGATAACAGGTATTTAAGCGGTCTTGGGAATTTTCTCGGCGACAACAAGGGGAGTGGAGGGGCGGACACCCCCACTTACGTATTTCGGCTTGCCCGGGTATCCCAATAAAAATCTTTTTATCTATTTAATATTCAGGTGGAACAATATTCTAATCGATATCTTGATCATCATCCGTGGTATCGATTCGATGTACAATCAATAATTAATTTCATGAAAAATTTAAAAAGATCATCCTAAGACGGTTGGACCACTCGAAGTACGAATCCAGAACAGTTTGTCATCGAATACCTTGATTCATCCCGTTGGGCGAATCTTGAGGCGACGCTCTGAGCACAGCGGACGATTACCGCTCTGGACCGACCGGATTCTGTTCGCCGGCCGACATTCTCTGGTTTTTTCGCGAGAATCCAGCAGGACCCGTCCGCCCTTCAGTTTCCCTCGAGTATCTCTCTCTCTCTCTCTCTCTCTCTCGTTCACTCCTCCTATCTCTATCCATCCCGATGCTTCCTACGGTGGGAGCCTTCCTGCTGGCAGTGGTATGGGAGGCAAGTAAAGAAGTAAAGAAGTGAGGGGGCAGAGAGAGCAGCCGAGTAAAGAAGTAAGCGAGGACGGACAATGGTCTCGCTGCCGCGTCACCGTAAATCTCGAAGAGCGCATATAATTTGTAAGTCGACAGGGAGCGTCGGTGCCTTCGGCTACTCTCGGATGCCCTCGGATGCACTTCGGTGCCTGTAAGACTCAAAAGAACCAGGAGGCGGCGAGTCGCGCTCCTTGGAATTCGCCTCGACGCTCTCATCTACGTCAACGAGATACACCTAGACGTCGCGACGTCCCAGCCAATGGATTTTGGCTGGATTCGAGAATTTTCATTCCTACGAGACGACGTAAGGAAATTTGTAAATTTCGTTAAACCCAAGTAGGAAATAATTTAATTGACCTTGAAGTGAGTCAGGAATCGTGAACGACGAAGATTGATCTATTGGTTATCGATTTCAATCGATACAGACTCTTCCAGCAATAACGTCATACCTGCACGGGATCCATGAAGTTGGCCAATGAGCCGCGGTGGGCAGTCCGCGACCACCTTCACTCTGGTTGGACCACTGGATGCTCCCACCTCTCACCTGCTTTCTTTCTCCCTCTTCCACTCCCTCTACTATGTCTCTCTCTTACCTGTACGCATGATCATAATCATAAATGGGTACCTTACTATTTACACCCTACGTTCCCTTAAACGTAATTCGCCAACTTGCCACAGGGCACAGAGGAAGATTCGCGTTAAGTCCTTTCGGGACTTCGTGTCTTCCATTCGGATTCCTCGGTGGAACCGGGCAACATGAAACAGAGAGGGGAACAGTCTGCGTCAAAGAGAAGGACAAGGAAAGAGCGAGCGAACGCTCTCGCTGCCCCGAAGGAATATCAGGCTGGCCAACGTAAACACGCATAACTCTTGCGATTCTCTCAGTTTGCGCGCTCATCTGCATCTTTGCGATTCTCACTTTCTCCTCTCCTTTCGCCTCGGGAACTTCTTCACGGTGCATTAAATATAGTGCAACCGTCTCTCACTCGCGATCCACTCGATCACGGAGTCTACTTCACGGCGACGAATATAGCTGTCGGCTGCTATTGCTGCTATCGCTGTTGCCGCTATTGCCGCTCCTGTCATATTAGTCCACGTGCTTTCCCTTGGAGCCGTAACGTCATTTATAGTTGATTCCGTAAAGTCCTATACACATATTAATCATGGCTACTTTTAATCTAGTTTCAATCACTCTACTTTCTCGTGTTTGATTCACAGATTTTTTTCTAATAATAATTTTTTATATTTAGTATTTCGTTATTTATGTTTGGTCCATACGTTTCTTTTAGCTTACTCTTTGCTATTCTACTGCGCTCGACAGCGGCACTCCGGAGTTCAGTGTTTGTAATACAATGAGACCGGCTTGAAATTCCCTACGGTCGGTTCACACTGGTTCACACGCGGTGACCCTTGCCACCAATTTGTTCGCGGCATTCCGGCTTATGTCACTGGGTCTTCTTTCTATAGGAGCCACCGCCATTCCTGTACCAATCTTACTAGGAGTATTGGGTGTTAGGTAGCTTCTAGTCGCAGTCCCTAAACTAGAGTCACGTGATATTTGAATGTGTCTCTTGTGCCGCTTCAGACGAGTTGGAACCCAACGGAGATGCAAGTTCAGGAGATGAGATACTTTAAGATACTGGTTGCTGGAGATCAAGTGGTACTTGGACTTGGAGCAACAAGACAAGATGATTTAGATTTAACGCGGGTATTTAGCGCCCTGAGATGTTGTGACGTGTCACTTCCGTTCGCGACTCTTTCAACGAGACTCTCGTTTCCTTTTTCCTTCTCCTTTTTTTTATTCCTCTCCTCCAACTCCGCGACGTCCCTGCATCCCTGGAAGATCCATGCACCGATTATATTCTAGACCCCGTCGCCTGGTCCCTCTGGGAATTTACTTGGATATCCAAAGAATTCGCTGGGACTTCTGGTCCAAGGTCTTCCTTTCCAAGTATCTTGCCCTCTCAGATTCGCGACGTCTTTTGGTCGACGTCGTGGACGTCTGGACGCGCGTCTCTCTACCGGAGCCAGCAAACCGGCCCAGTGCGCTCGTCACTGTCGATCCGAGCAGACAGCGTGGAGCTGCCTTCGAGCAAAGTGAGTGCGTCTAATGAGGCAATAAATAAGTCGACCGCCCTAACCGGCCTCTCGACGCTTTTCGTTCGCGACCTCCGATCCTTTTCATCTTTTTTATTTCATTCCCTTTATTTCAGCATCCTTCCCTCTCGTCTCCTCCCTTCCGCTACCATATCGATCGTAGCAGCTATCATTGGCAGACCCATAGACTGGTCTGATGAACTAGGATAACGGTAGAAAGCAGATATAGAAATTAATTCCATTTATTTTCTTCTTCTCTTTCTTTCATTCCATCATTCATTCGTTCCCACTTCTTCCCACAGTCTCATTCCTTTACGCCTGTCGGTCCATCTATACGTCTGTCCGACTGTCAGTCTCTTTGGTCCTGGTGGCATGGAGGGGTGGATGTAGCCGTCGCGTTGACGTCGTCGATCTCGCTCGATATATTTAGGTCGAAGTCGTAGCCATCGGTCGCAGGAAATTCTCCACACTTGGACCTCAAGATCAAACAGATGAGAGCTGATGAAATGATTTCTCAGTATGTTTAATTTCCGAGTATAGATGATCGATGCCGAAACTGCCTTACCGACTGATCATCCCTTTCAACACCCACGTACAGTCTATCCAAATCTATTCTGAGAAGACTGCGAATCATCGTGCGACCTCGACAAGGTCGACACGATTTCCACAAGGTTAGCTACTTGCCACCGGAAGTAACCTCTTATACCTACCGTCTTACCCGATTCCTCCGGCTCTCTCCCAAAGAGAACGCAACGCTCTTTCACGCGGCTCTGCCAGCTAGACGAGAACGACGTCGGCATCTCTTCCGAGAAGCAGGTGAACGATCTCGCACTCGAGAACTAGGGAACTCGTGAACTCGAGTAGGTTGCGAGCAGTTACTAAGTGGTCCAGCTGTCGCTCTCACCGTTCATCCATCCATCCATCCATCCATCTGTCTGGATAGACGCTAGAGGATCTGCCAAGATCGCCAGCACCCGTCGCCCCCGTTTCTCTACGTCTGCCAGACATTAGTCAGACCTAAGTGTCGTCTGAAACATCTTCCAGCGTTAATACCGGCTGTCCTCTCGTGAATTTCATCCAGTGAATCTTTCGGGAAGGAGGATGAAAATTCATCCTATGTAGGAATTTTTACTCCGTCTATGCTTCGCTCGTGAGGTCATCCTCTTCGTCCTAGTGGGCTCGTGGTGGTTGAGTGGATGATCGCGGAAGAGGGGCCGCGGAGGGGGACGCAAGTGGCCTTAGTGAGAGACATCTTGTTTGTAATAATGTCGTAATTTTATTATCTGGCTCATTGTATCGGAGGCGGCCTCAGTTTATTTGGTCTTCGGGGTGAGATGCGTGCTACGGGCAAACAGCCATGAAATACGCAGGAACCACCCCCTCGTCTAACTATACGGCTAAGGATAATATACAGTGGGTGTCGTAACTCGTCCGCAAACGTGACTGTTATGTCAGTCGTTACACGTTCTTGGAAAGTCTGACTGGAGCTGACGTGGATTCTTGACTACGTTACGCTGCTGGCTGAAGTCATCATTCTCGCAGTCATTATTCGCCCGGCAACCCTTTCCTCTTGCGGAAGTGACACTCGGCTGATATTAATATTATAAACAGGCGTCAGGAAATGTTCGTCGATTCGCATATACGATTTAGTTATTGGAAATACTTTGAGCGTCTTTATATACCAGGAAGTCGATGCGACGTCTATTTCCGGATCTAACGAGACCACTGGAGCGAGTGGCTTTTACCCCTGTTGGTTCGGAGATCGATATGGGTAAATAAATATTGGATTTTTTTCGAATAAATTTTTGAATTCACTCAAGATTCTTCGACATCGATTTTTTCACTCGTCGGTTGATATTTTTTATTTTTCAAATTTCATTCGTATAAACATATCTCGTCTGATTTTAATGACTATATATCGAATTTTAGTTATTTTTTTAATATAATATTTATACGTGCTGGCGAGATGGGAAAAAATTAACCGGTAGAGGGTATCGGGTAGAAAAGTCAGATGAAAATAAATACTAGATTAGGTTGACGCTGGGTGAGGCAAATTGAGAGGAGCGGAGAGAGTCATGAGAGAGAGAGAGAGAGAGAGAGAGAGAGAGAGAGAGAGAGAGAGAGAGTTGAAGGCTTACCTTGCTTTTCTTATTTTCAAGTAATTTACGAGGTCTCGAGATGTGCGAATAAATTCGGGATCAAGATGCTAACGATAAATCGTCCGGCTGGATCAAATTCTCAGGAGACTCTCTGAGACACAACATTGGCTGCTCCGATGTTGCTTAATCTTCATTTTTCTATCTCTCATCCAGCCCTCGTAACTTCCCAGCATCCCTGCTCTGGTCCTTATCTTTTTTTCCATTTTGCTGAGATATCGCTCGACTAAATACCCAGCAACTTAGTGAACGTCACACCCAGCGATTTGTAGCTCCTGCAAATTATACGAAACACAGTATACCAGCCAGCTTGGAGCAAGATCATGAGAGATGACGAGAAATGATTAAGGACCTAATAAAAAGACTGATCCAAATATTCTGGATTCGGGATGGATGGATGTAATTATTGACTCTATGATTACAGGACCGTTGGCAGCCAGGTGGTGATGGATCCGATGCTCATATGCAAAAAGACGAGAAGACTCAAAGGTAAATTGGCAGATATTTGCCGGAAGGAGCCAGCGCTGCTGAAGGAGATCGCCAAGGGAGTCCAGGTGGGCACCAGGGAGTGTCAGTACCAGTTCAGGAACCGCAGGTGGAATTGCACAACAGTACGAAGATCCCTTAGGAAGATTTTACTGCGTGGTGAGTGTGAGGGTTATCTGTATTTTCTTTATCTGTATTTTCTTTATCTTTATTTTCTTTATCTTTATTTTCTTTATCTTCATTTTATTATTCGGATCCTGCTAGTCGATCTTGGTTCGATTCCTCCTGTTCTCAAGAAGAGAACCGAGTCGAACCAGATGTAGACGTAGGAACTGTGTTGGCATCGGTACCAGCGGTATCGGCAGCAGCAGCAGCAGCAAGAGTAGTAGAGTTAGGGCCCAGAATTGAGGTCCGTATTCGTGGGCCTTTTCACGGAATGAAAAGAGGAGAGGACAAAGCATACATTGGCGGCAGATTACAGGGCGCTTCTGCTCGACATTAGGCGGACCGGATGTCGATTACACACTGGTCTCAGGGAGCAGCGGGGACCCGTGGCCGATTCGTTACGATTAAACGGCTGGGCCCCTTGGTTGGCACTTGGGCCTTACGGCGCAGAGGGATGCCCCCTGGAGACTTGGAAATCGAAAGGAACTCGTGTTCAAAGCTTTTTCTCTATGCATGATTTCAAGTGAAATCCTGACCTCCTCGCTATTCTTCCTATACACTGATACGACGCAGAGCGTCGCGGCGCTCTCAGCTGGTTTTTAGACATCCTTGGAATCTAAGGGCGTCCCCTTGGGACACTATAATTTTCAAAGTAACTTCCTACTACGGTATACGGTATCCTAACGAGCCCAATTTTCAGTCTGTGGCAACAGATTGAATAATGCCCTGTGTTAAGGATCCTTGACGCGATCCTCTATTAGTCCTTATCTTGAGATTAAGAGGCAGAAGGAATAAATTTTAATTTAAACCCTAAATTCCAACTAATTCCTTGGACAGCGTAGTCTTCGACTTCTTTCTCTTACAGACTCCTCTTGAACATCAGAGCCAAATCTCAAATCCTAAATTCGAAATCCTAAACCTCCTGGTTCATTCCGGTTAATCGAACGCGACATCTAAATCGTAGACAGCGTGTCCAATAGGCCGTGCTATGCCGGCTATCCAAGATCAGCCGTTTGGTAGCCTGACAGATTGACACTGTCCGACGGATATTAGTGGCAATATGTTCCTCTAATTAAATTCCTCAAGATGGCGCGTGGAGATCGGATCGAAAAATGCATATAGGTTTTACCCGAGTCGCTTTGAGTTCTTCGAAATTTCACACCCGTATACTTGACCCTTGAGATCTTAATTAAAATTCACGATGCTGGAAAAAAATGTTCTATCCAAATTGTTTGGTTATTGTAATTAAGAAAATGATTTTTGCTCTTTATCGGTATGTCAGATTTTGTCAAAGCATCGCCAGACGCTCGTGAAACCCGAAGACAGCAGAAGCCAGGAGCGAAATGCCGACTGGGCTGCATAAAAGGATCGATGACGAGGGTAGAACGTTAACTGCTCGTTTCAGTGACATTTTCATCGGTTATTCGGTGTCCGTGTTGAGGACGGAGTGCGAGGACAGGTCGCCGTGGGAAGCCAACCGGGAAATATACGACCCTGAGGCCCACCCGGTGCTACGAAAATCAAGAGACCTTCTTCTGGATCCAAGGCTACCGAATCCTTGCGAATGATCAAGATTATCTCTTAAAAATTTATTTCATATCCGAAAACTCTTTTTTTTTTTTCTCTTACTTTTTACTAAAAATAATAAGGATCCACGAGACACGTAGATCCTTAATTCACTAGGAGATAAGAGAACGGATGCTGGAGAGTGCTGGCTACACTCTCTGTCTCTTTCACTTTCAGGGTCAATTCGACCGAGTAGGAAAGCACTGAAATCCTACGGAGACAACTATATATTAGTCGTTATCTTGAAAGTTGGAAAAATTCCGGGGCCTTACTGAGCCAAAGGGGCCCCGCTTGCCGCTACCGGTGACGCCTATCTTAATTCTCGATTGACGTTTATTTATCTGGCGGCGTTTAATTTTTATGGGCGCGATCCGCCGATAGGTTCAGGTAGTTCCCGCTGTGTGGTCCTTGGAAAGGGAATTGCGTCTTCGATGAGAGTTCCTCCCCCGGCGTTAAAGGGGACTTAAGGGACTAACGGACTAAGAGACTCGTTTCCCTTCTTCCATCTACCTACCATCTAACTCATCTAGCTCATTCTCTCTCGCAGCATCCCTTAATTGAGGGGGTGCGTGTCGCGATAACCCGAACACGGGCGTCAAGCCCTTACCAGGCTACCAGGCTACCAGGCTACCAGATTAACCAGAACTGGCTCCTCCACCTCTAGAACGACCCCAACCGATTTTACGGGATTGATGACCATCGCCCCAAGATTATACCCAAAGCCCAAGATTTCAAATTTCCTATAAATGATACAGAGGCTGCACACAGAGATCTCCCGGTATCAAACCCACGTTCGATCCCAATCCTATTCATCATCCGTCTCATCTCGATGATGAACCCTAATAAAATATGCCACGCGTCACCCCGTGGTATTTCATAAAAACAAAAGACTCCCTACGACTACATACTAACTTACAGCCACGTTAACTCAAGTAGCCGTCGTGGTTGCAGCCGAATTAGCAAATCAGTAGTTTCAGAATTTCTCTCATAGTGGCGCTGTCGTCTCTTGGTACCAGTCCGAATAAAGCAGACGGTTTACGCGTAATAAAAAATACGCACCAATGGCGAAATGCTGGTGGTCCCCGAGGTTCCCTCTCTCTCTCTCTCTCACCCCCACGTCCAGTTATCTCCGTTAGAAGACTCGCTCCTCTTCCCCGAGGACTAAATAAAATCGGCACTAAATCCGGGGCTAATTATTTGGCAGTAAACGGGCGGCATAAGGCAGCTCGTAAATGCGTCAGCCAGAATATCTCACTCAGATAGGATCTACGCCAATCTTCCATAAACTCCATAACCTACTACCGAACTGTCTCTTTATTATATTATTATTATTCCTTTATTTTTAAGATAAAGCCAACAGTCATACCGTGGGCTTTGGGTCTTATGGCCCATTAAACTTTCCCTACTCCCTTCCTCTCACACGCACACCATACCGATCTCTTAACAGCATCCTCTTCATCTGCATTTGAGATTGACGTTTCGTTTCTCCAATACTCATATACGCCGACTAACCTCCGGAGCAACGGGTCCTCTGTGGATGCTGCGGAGAACTTCTGTTTGCCACTGAAGACGCAGGTGACGGACGATGGTCCATGGGCAATGGGCGATGGGCGATGGGCGATAATGAGAAGGCCCCGAACCCCGTTAGCAGACATGTGCTAAGTGTTTGCTCTCGCGCAGTGCTAACTAATACGCGCGTATTCGCTTTTTACCGGCGTCCCTGTTTGCCGTATTGTGACACACGTTGAAAGATCGTCGCTAAGGACGTCAGGACCACCCTGGCTGATGACTCCGATGACTCTTACCGATCATTGGTCAAGTAGGACTATTCGATGATTTAAGAAAATATATTCAAAACGGATGATAACAGCTACCACCTACCTACGTTGCACCTTCTGATCTCATCAGGAACCCTGGTTCGTCTGGTACAATATTTCCGAGGGTTTACGTCAAATATTATTGACTACCTCGCAGTGGTAGGTCATTGTGAGCCCAACGTGGTGGAGACATACCTGGAGAATTTGCATGACTTATTTATGGCACCATTGGTAGGTCCTTGACAATGTCGGACCATGAACGCCGATTATGGTACATCGTTCCAGTTGGAGGCTGTTGGTAGCAATTTTCTACGCTTCTGTCTGTACGCGTTACGTGAACTTTCTGAAGTTTTGTATAAAAATTCTTTATCTTTTTTGGGTTTTTTTCTCTCTCGTCTTCCTCCTCTCATTCACTTCCGCTATTACTCTCGGGATTGTTGTAGGACCGATCCGTCCATGTGTCTCTTCGACAGTGGCGACTCGTGTCAAAGACTTGACGGAGAGGATAGTTTCGGCGGGGACTGTACCTGGGGGACCGGTAGCCGATGTCCTGTTCGCTCGATGCATCGCCGGTTCTCCACAAAGGATTGACAACAGCAAACAGTTTAGTGTCCCGTACGTTTATTGTATCGGACTACCGTACTTTAACGTCCTCCGAGCGGAGGACAGAGGACAGATCTGTTACTCTGTTAGACTTCGCTCGGCTACCAATGACATTTGAATGCTTCGCTGGGTGAGCAACGAAGAGAAAGAGAGAGATTGGCGATGAGCGAGAGAGAGGAGCAAGGAGAATCCAATCTCGAGTTCCATTGCGTTTCTTCTGTTGGTATATCGGATAACGATTGTAACGATGACAATGCCGATGCGTAATGCGGATGATTGTTCTGGGGTGTTACTTTAATTTTTTTTTTTTTTTTTTTTTTTTTTTTTTCTTATTTACCTTACCGACTAGAATTCTTGGTCGTTTGGTGTTAACGTTTGCTGACAATTATTCGTCTGAATATATAGTATCGTCAGGTAGGGTTGGGTCGGACGTTTCTTCACGTGAGTTTCGCGTCGTCAAAGAACGCATGACTTATGTATCTGCCTATGTATACGTAGACACACGAGGTATCGAGATTGTCTGACGCGACGCGGTATCTTTCTCTAGGTGCAGTAATTACCGTGGCATTTAGAGGAGGGACGTCGTAGGAGCGGGATATACCCGGATGATAAATTCCAGGATTGGCGATGCGCGATCCGCGAATGAATCCGCGGCGGAAAAGATGTTGGGGAATTTGGAAAAAAGGTCGAGGCTTTGCCGCAATTGGTCATTGCGCGGATTTTTCCAGGCCGATCCGGCATTCATGCGTCCGCTTGGAGTATTTATTGGAAACGGCAAGGGAGTCGGAGAACGGGAGAAAGAAAGGTGGAATGAAGCGGAGGAGCCTCTTAAAGCCAAAGAAGCCAGAGAGACCAGAGAAACCGGTGAAGGTTCAGGGCTGAGGAGAGGAAAGGATAAGGCTGACTTTCAGATCGGGAATATTCTCGGGCTGAATATTCCGTTCGGTTGGCATTGAATATTCTTAAGTTATTTTCAGGCTAAACCAAGCGTCTGCTGTGCTCGAGACTTTCCACTTGCGGGTTTCGCGACACTTGCCGGCTTTCAGTGGCTTTCAGTGGCTTTCAGTGGCGCTCGGTTTCGCTCGATGCGATTCTACCTTTAGGCTGGCATCCGCAGAGCGATCGTCCGAACGATTTGCAAACGGCTGCCAGGGTCGGTTGCGGTTGCACGCGTCGTCTTCGGGGATCATTGGGAAATGAGGAGATGTGAAGATGGGAAGATGGGAAGATTTATACCTCCTGTCAATGTTTATATGCCTAAACGATAGCTGAATAGATCGATCCGCGAATAGCTAGGATCTATTACGCATGAATTGCGGATCCGCCGTGATAAATTCTACGTCTCCAAACAAATCACTGGCTGCCCGATCGATACCATCTACGTCCACTGGGGCTAACGTACGACATAACCTACAATGGCTGATACATGGGCGCAATTATACGCTTACATAATCCGCGATCGATTAATCACCTCGAGATTTACGAGGATTTGTTAATCCCGCGCAGTCCATGCACCGCGACGCGACGAGACGTGAGCGCAATTCCATAAATCAGTCGCCAGGTCGGCCGAATCGGAATGCGCCAAGGATCATTGCGACACGGCCGAGATTCCTCCTCCTCCAATTCCTCCAACTGGATCCTTCCTTTATACTTTGGCTTCTTCTTTCCTCTCCTTTCTTACCCCAGCATCTCACTCCCCCCTTCCATGATCCTTTTGCTCATCTTCCTACTGTCTAGTCGCCTTTGGAATTGCAGACGACGAAATTCCAGCCGCTCTTTCAGCCAACAGGAAAATTTCTTCGAAATGCCAGATAAACGCACTGCATCCGAGTGTGGGAGGCTCCTCACCTTCTCCCATCCGATCTCCTCCAGAAAAGGTCAGGCGAATTCTCCAGGTTGATACAAGACTCGATGCGATTGCAAAGATCGAAAGGATTGGAAGGATTGGAAGGATTGGAAGGATTGGAAGGATTGGAAGGATAATGCTCGGGAATGTTGATAATTGGCCACTGGATCGTAGAGAAGAGAAGAAGAGCGCACCTGGCAGCCTGGCAAGATCATCGACTCACGATCCCTCGTGTCTAATTGATCCCAAGTGATTTATGCCTCGTGAGTTGTGGTGGAGTTACGCCCGAAGCATTCCCCAGCTCGTGACACGCTCTGAACTCGCGATGCTCACCAGCCCTGTCGCGAGAGTCTTGCGAATTCTCAAAAAAAGATCGTCTTCGAAAGATCCTCTAGTGATGCTGTCGTAGCGAGAGATTGGGATACCAGAGCAAAGTCATGAAGAGAGGGAAGCAAGACTAGCAGAGACTCAAGAGTGAAGTTTCGTAAATGAACCGAAGAAGATGAGTGGCGTGCAAGACACCGAGACTTCCGTCATGTTAAAGAGCCAAACTGCCGAAGAGTCAGAGGGCTGCAGCGCCGCGGAGAACATTCGAACTGAAGGAGAAAGAGAGAGAAGTGCCTTTCGCTCTCGAACTCGATATCAGATCGCTCGTATAAAACTATCGTATCGTTTAAATACGCACTGAAAGGTGAGGCGATGCATCAGGAGATACGCGCCCGGTGGCAGCCTCGCTTCGTCCGTCCGTCCGTCGATCCGCGCTGAAGATACCCGGCTGGAATCCATGGGAACCACAGAGAACCAGCCTTAACGCGTAACCCCTGCTTTCCTCGCTTCTTCCCTCGGTCCTTTTCACCTTCTTCTACTTCTTCTACTTCGTCTACTTATTCCACTTTGAATCCATCTGGACCTCCTGCTTGGATCTGATATCCTTGGAGATCTTTGAAAAATACATACACTTGGATTTGCCACTCTCCTTCCCCCTCGACTATCTCATAAGATTTTGCGCAAGATCAAGGTCGACGTAGACCACGGGTACTCTGGTCCTCGTACGCTGCTGCCTTTAACGAGAGCGAGCAGTTAACATAATTGCGCCGGAATTGGCATAAAACTCGCGGAAACACATAGCGATCCTTGACTCGTATCGCCAGTCCTCTTGCTGCTGCCGCCGCCGCCGTCCCTGTGATCCGATCAGCAATACACACGGCCTGACGGATCTCTTGGCTGGAGAACCAAGATTCCTCGAGGAGAACCGCTACGCTTTCCGTAATTGGGCAGGCATTCCACGTTATGAGTTAATTCCGTCGATCGCGACGCGATATCACTTGGCCAGTCGAGTTGCCGCCCGGTTTTACCTTTTATCGATTTATCTATCCCTTTTTATTCATGTCTCACCCTCTTTCCTTCTCTCTCACCTCCATCCTCCCTTGCCTCTCCGCTGCTACCACTTGCTCCTCTTCTTCTTCCTCTATCTGCAACCTCAGTCGTGCTTATTTGGCCCGTGTCCAAGTTTCGCGCAACCTCACTGCCATCATCAGGCGCACATGCACTTTAACAGCGTCGTTCAAGCTGCTACGTAGTTTTTGCAAGAGCGTCGACGTCGCGTCAATAAACCAAATCGAAAATACGTCCTTTGGCAGCCGCACGCCCACATTTGTTTTCTTCGCCGGGCTCAGCTCTCAAAGAGCTAATTATTTTCTTAGCACCGAGTATACTAGCCAAAACCATAACACGACAGTCAAATTACCTAGAAGCTGTTAAAACCTTTAAAGTGATCTAACGACTCGTTAAATTTTCACAGAATCTTCATAATTTCTCTTACGTTCGATTTTCGCTCGTCCAAAGGATCCGCCGACTGATTGGTCCCATGGCTCGTCTCTGGCAGCACCCTTCTGTTAACCGTTCTCGACGGCTCACCAAAGAGAGAAAGACGCGAGAGACGGATTTGCAAAGCCCGGATGCTGCGAGAGTGAAACAAAGCGAGGGGGCAGTATGATCTTTCGCTTTCAAAGGGTTTCCACTTGACGCATTGTTCTCTAATGATGGAGTGGAATCATGACAGGTGAAACCCAATACATGACACACTGCACCCACCGGAACTGGACAGTGTGGGAGCCAATGGGATGAGAGCGCTCCCAAGATCATCCCATCCTCTCGTATTAATTTCCAAACAGTCTCCAGCATCTAGGACCAGTTGAATCATTCGAAGAACCTATCGGTCCAGTGGACCAAGGTACTCTCGTACTTAAAAGTGTCAAAGTCTCGACTCGAGGCCGACCGGTTTTGAAAAACTTGCAAAAACGGTACCCGCCCACCTGGTCCATTCCCTATCATCTCCATCGGTCACTTGGACTACTCTTTTAAATTCTTACTTTCTCACCACTTCTTCTGCTCGACTAGCCTCAACTCTCAACAGTCAGATTGGACCCTCCTGTACTCCTATATACACGTTCTATATGGCGCACATCGAGGTGAGCCACTCTCGTGTCTCGCAGTATAGCATTAATCGTATGTTATTACGCTAACTACTTGGCACGCATCAGCTCCTATTCTACGGTCAGATAAACCAGCGAGATACGAAGGCTAAATTGCAAGTTGCAAACTGCAGTCGCATTGGCGATTCGGTTCGAGGAAGTCGGAGAAGGCCGAAGGTGCAGTCTAATGTTATTCCAGCAGCCCCGATGGTACAATTTTTTTATTAATAATTTCCACCTAGACTAATTATCATTACTGCTCACGTAACAATCCGTGACCAACATAAGAACATATTTAACACACAGCTTAATGGCGGGTGTAACGCGACATTTTCATACTCGGACAAATATAGAAAATCGTCACAGGCAATTGTTATAAGGGATGAAAAAAAAAAAGCTTCCTCCCGAACGGAAGTATAGAAAGAAATTTGATCCTTCGATTTTATCGATCCTTCGATCGCTCCGATCGGCAATCCCAGTGACCCGTCCTGCTATATACTTTCTCAAGGCTCGCAGCCAGCAATTAATTTATCCTCTCGGACGGCTCGGATGAGCTCTAATTGTCTTATCCGTTTAATGATGTGTAATCCGATTTGTTTTCGAGCGATCCGATCCGAGGCCAACCGATGATCCGATCTACGGGTTTCGGCGTGGACTCTTGTTTATTTTTCACCGTCCGTTTTACTTGGTGAACCTGGTCCCGCGCGTACGATCCGGTTCCGTTTCTCATCAGCCGAACGCACAATTCCGATTCGAATCTTTCGATTCATCTCGAAATGTTTAATTAATTATGTACGGACCGGGATTTCTGCTATTAATTAATTACGACCGGCCCCTCGATTTCGTCTCTCTCTCTCTCTCTCTCTCTTCCACCTCGTACCTAGACTCCTCTCTATCCTCTAACCAGGGAACACTTTTGCTCTCTGCTTTCAGATACCAGAGAAACGGGATTCGTGAATGCTATCACGGCAGCCGGCGTGACCTATGCCGTGACCAAGGCCTGTACTATGGGTGACCTCGTGGAATGCTCCTGCGAGAAGACGTCGAGCAAGGGTGAGTCAGGAATCCACAACTGGTCCATTGATCTTCGCACAGCCTTATCTTCAGCTACCCATCAGTTTGAGTAACCCTGTCTGATCTTGCTTAAATCCACTGTTTTATCTACATAGGAAATCGGCTGAGCAAAATCACGCGGAATGCCGAGCGAAATAAAAATTTACCCGCGGAGGGCGAGTGGGAGTGGGGTGGATGCGGGGATAACGTGAACTTTGGATTTAAAAAGTCGCGGGACTTCATGGACGCGCCTTACAGGAAACGCAGCGACATTAAAACACTTGTCAAGCTCCATAACAACGACGCCGGACGTCTAGTGAGTATATATACATATATACAAAAACACACATATACAACATTCTCCATATTGAATTTTCATCGTTAAGCCTAGTCCGCAGTTAATATGAAATATCTTGTCGTTTATTAAAAACGCGACCTTCCCTTTAGGCCGTCAAGAAATTTATGAGAACCGAATGCAAGTGTCACGGGCTCTCTGGCTCCTGTACGGTCCGTACCTGCTGGAGGAAGATGCCCAACTTCCGGGAGGTTGGCAACCGGCTCAAGGAGTCTTTCGATGGTGCAGCTAAGGTCATACCCACAAATGACGGACACAGCTTCATAACGGAAGGACCCACGATCAAACCACCAAGCAAAGTTGATCTCGTCTACAGTGAGGATTCGCCTGATTTCTGCAAACCCAATAGAAAGACAGGATCACTTGGGACCCAGGGTAGACAGTGCAACTCGACCAGTCCAGGGGTCGAGGGTTGTGAACTCCTCTGCTGTGGACGAGGATACGACACCAAGGTGGTCAAGGAAAAGGTCAACTGTCAGTGCAGGTTCCAATGGTGCTGCGAAGTCACATGCAACACCTGCGTCGTTAAGAATTCCGTCAACACGTGTCGCTAATTCGTCCCACCCTGCCACCCCTCGTGTCATTTTCATCCCCATAGTGCTAATCATAAGATACCCTATCGCACTATACTATAACCTAATAATTCATCATCGATCCAACCTTATGACCCACTGTCATCGAAACGCTACTGATTGTGATTTATGTTGTACTTCTCTTGTGGTAATAATCATTATTATTGTCTCTAAGCTTACCCGACTCTAATCGTATAGACGCTGACGGAGACGCACGAAGACTCACGGAGAGTCGCGAGAATGTCGAGAGAAAGGGAATGTGTGAATGCGCGTATGAGTCCTTATATGAATCTCGGAGACACAAGTAGGCGTAGTAGGAAGTTTGCGTATTTCTCTCGTGTCGTATGGATGTTCACTCTGGTGGGCTTGGACCGGTGCCATAGCGCATAGCGGTGCCATATAACTCGAAGCTTTCCACGTATCTCGACGGAGCAGAGAACACGTGAATCTGCCCGTATGTATATCCTATGTATAACGTATGTGCATGTGCATCGAGATTGATTTTTTTTTCTTTTATTTTTTATTAATGAGACAGCTGGAAGAGCACGGCTGAAAGGCAACACTCTATGGGTCTAATTAGTGGATGTCATTTTATTGAAATTAAATTTTGAAAATTTTCAACTGCCTCCCAGATATTTATATGTGTATAGTCATTTAGCACGTACGACGACGACACTTTACTCTGCGTCTTCTGTATATAAGACTGATACTTTACTCTCTAATGTATCATCTCGATTCTTCGTTTACCACGTACTTATTATCGTTATTCATAATATTTTCTACCTTTTATCGGATCCTCGTAGTTAACTTAGCATCAGTCTTTATCGCAATAATGTATTCGTTATATGTTATTACATTGATCGAGTATGAAAATTTTCTAATAATAAAAATCTATTCGTATGGTATATTGATTTAATTATAAATGGTCAGTCTTAACCTGCGATTGCCGTTGCCCGCCTTACATTATATATATATATATAATATTATGTTATATTAAATATATTATATGGTGTGCGTCAGTGGAGATTGCACTACGGCAAATATATATACACATCTATATTTTGCAAGCATTATTGTTTTTTTCGTGAAAAAATGCCTGTTTTCTTCGAAAATCCTTGATTTCAAATTTTTTGTAATATCTATAGGTAAGTTACGAGCTGAGGTGAGGTAAGGTTGAAAGATCATCGAAATCGAAAGGAAGTTTTTCGGGGACCGCGGAGAAGTGAATGCTGGGTAATAAAGGACACGTAGGTATAAAAATGAAAAATTGGGAAGGCTTTACGGCCAGTGTAGAACACAGCTTTTAGCTGTAATTTAACTTTATAAAAGAGTTGCCCCCGAGCGTTGGATCGGTGCTCGGACCGGTAATAAAAAACTCCTGTCTACATCTCCTATAAAATAGTTTTACAGCAACAAAAGAATTTCGCGTCCCCATAAAGTTGCGGCGGCGTACGATCACACTATCGCCATCATCGCTAGCACCAAAGCCATATAGCTACCAAAAAGGTACACACGATGGTATCGTGGCTATGGTCGCTGGCTATGGTCACAGCATCCAGAAGATACTGGGACGCTGTAAAAGCCTCTTAATTATACGAATACGACCAATGGGAACGTTGCGCATCGCGCCCGTTTATTGGACGTGAAAATTCATGTAATTACGAGATATTTCATCTTCCCTCCCAGCATCCGTCCCAGTACCACCGTGTCTCAACCTATCGAATTTCACCGTCAGGACCATCCGAGACGCTCGTCACGCAATCGTCACCAGCAACGACTTCATCCGACTGGCGGTATTAATAACTCTGAAAAAAAGAGGACCTAATGGACCTATCCATTGGCATCAATTGAAATTAGTTGGAATTGGTCCAGATCTGTCCCGAGGACGAAAGATGGTACCACGTTGACTCTGACGCAATTAACCCCACCCAGAGTGCATGCTGCAATTAGCCCATCGGCAAGAGATTGGTCTGGTCCAGGTTGACTGGGTGGTCCAACGGTTAATTTGGGGCTGTTGCAAGTTGGTGGGGCAAAAATGGCCCCTCAAATTGCTCGGTTACGATCGCAGCCATAAGCAACGCCATTTTTTTATTCTCTCCCAGGTCCAGTCAGATAGTCTCTCTCTCTCTCTCTCTCTCGCTCTCTTACTGTCAGTCGTTTTTGCGCGACCCTTCACCCGCACTCTTTCTACCTCTTGCGAAAGGTCCAGATCTTCGTCTTCGATTCGCTCCCCGTTCTCCACCTTCTCATCGCTCCTCTCCTCTCTCCTTAGAAGCAACTCGCGATCGAGTTGCGTTTACGGTTTTGTTGCGTCGCACGACTCCACGTCTACTCCTCGAGGATGAGCTCATTGTTCCGCTTTTAATCGTTCCCGGAATTACCGGATTGTTACGCGTGGGAGAGTTCCGAGCAAAGTCTTTCGCGGATCTTCATGGACCCCAAGAGAGGAGTCTAGGAGAAACTCTTCCTCTTCGTTTGACGCTCTTTGCTTCTTGGCTCTCGGCGATTGTCGGTTCTTGATTATGAGGTCGAAAGCATGTAGGAAGTTGAGGGTCCAGACGTTGCTGAGGACAGGAGCAGCAACAGAAGCCAGCAACAGGAGCAGCAACGGCACCCTGGCCAGGTTAGTAGAATATTAAAAGACGCTGGTCCCAACGGCTATTGGAATTCCTGTTGGGGATGAAAGTCGTTCGGTCTGGTAGTCCGCTACTCCTCTTCACCCTGGCGAGGATATTAACGCTCGAGGTGGTCGCGCGCTCCTCGACACCAATATTAATTAAACAATCTCGTAAGCTTAACAAACTGGTCGTACGTTAAGCAGTTTATTGGTCTCGCGGGAACGTTAAAATGTTCCAATCTTAATTAGGTAGGTGTTTACAGGAAGATAATTCCCCGAGTTTAATGTCCGTTCCAGTCGGGCCACCGCGATGTGCGCTTCATACGAGGTCACTGAAATCTTTATGGACGGTCGTTTCTCCGTTCCTGGAAATGTGCCTTTCCCAATGAGACCCAACGGCTATGCCGGCCGTACAGTCCTACTAGTGCATTGCGCAATCCGATCGAGGCATTCGTGCCAGCTCGTCTTCATCGACCGTCCACGTCCTCCTCTTACCTTACCTATTAACCTTATGCGAACGGCTGCTACGTTACACGCGAATCGTCCAGCAATCAAAGGATCCCTTGTTTACCGACTGCGCAAACATTTGTTCACGATCATTCCCGTCCTAATTCGCCTCCGGGATCGATTACAAAATCTCAACAAACAGAAGGCCTCTGGGTGGCGGTTCTCGTTACCACCCGGCGAGCTCCGTAAACAGCAATCGGAACTCGTTAGGAAGGTGTTAGGAACACTTAGCGGTTCCGCGCGATCTTCCTCGTTCTACGAGCAACCTCAAGACTTTCTAGCGACCTGCCTCAGACTCATTTCCGCCACTTCCGTCATCTTGCTCGTCCACGTCGGTAACCTACTCTACCTACAGTAGTATCTTCTATCTATACAACCTATACAGATCGATCGCTCGTGATAATCTTCAAGGATGCAAAGACCTATTGGCGGAGAGTCTAAAAGACGAAGAAAAGGACGTAGATGAAAAGATCCTAAGAAAGATCGAGATGCATGTCGAATCCCAAAGAGACGGCTCTCTGAGAAGAGAGGCTAATTGGCCAAAGGATTTTCTATTAGACGTACAAGAAGGGTGGAAGCTGCAGCGTTACCGCGAACGAACAGACTTCATGCTCCATCGAGGAATCGTTAATTAGGGCTTCGAAACCCAACGTACACTCAAGTACAAGACAACAAAGTAGACTAGTGAAGGTGCATTCGTTCCGCAGTACCATAAGTCGGAGTTTACGACGACGCCAGGCGTCGGGACGGGATATGGTATAAGGTGCTCGCGCCGTTCTAAACAGCACCCTCTGCATAGCGTGAGCGAACGAATGGTCCATGGCGATACAGTCGTCGACGTCATTCTGGTCTTTGGGCTGGGGGGGGGGGGGGGTGAGTGAGGGGGACGTGGGTGCAAGTCGATAAATCGAGTCCATGTTGCAAGTTGCAACGAGAAGGACGACATTGTGGTCCAGTCGTGAAGCCCCAGCATCTTCCACACTGTATGGATATACATTGGATATGGAGTCCCATGATCGAGAGAGAGAAGGAGGATGCCAAAGAGAGAAGATACTCTTCGAGCCAACAACTTCATCCGCGGGGCGCCTCTGATTTATCCTTATTAATAAAACTTTTAAGTCCTGTTAACATGTGCTGGGATGCGCTGAACTCTCTCGGCTCCGTGCAAAACTATTGGCAAGTTGCGTTCGCAATTTCGGCAGCGCTCGCAGCTTCGAGCCAAAGTTTTCCCGTCTTCGAGAACCCGAGGGACAGCGGCACTCGCACTCGCACCAGCACTCGCGCCAGCACCGACCACACTGGTGCCCAGCGGGGCTTCCCGTGTGTTCACGGGATCGCTACGAGATATCAGGCATTATTAAAACTACATAAACACCGCGAGTAAAATGCGAGTTATGGCCCGAGAGGGTTGTGAATTAAGGAGGGGCTACGAAGCGATCAGAGGATGGGATAAAGAGTGGCTATCTGAGAATCTTAACTATCTAACTACGTTATCTGCGTATCTGGTTATCTATAGTGTAGATATTATACCTAACCTACCTGGCTGTTTCATAGCCTGGCAAAGTATACTGCATGCTTATATGTATGGATACGTAGCACGGGTAGGTACGTATCTTTTACCTGGGGCAACTTCTTCAGATCCTATACGCAGACCCTGGCGGACGTCGCAGGAGTCAAGGATGATTCGAGATATTCCAACGATCTTGTCTCTAATGAATCTGTTGCCAGACTAAAATCACGGAGACACGTCAACATTATTACATTAGGCTGCTCGAGTTAGGCATCTTTTAATCGCAATCCAATCCGATCGAATCGGATCGGATCGAAGACAACGCGAGAGGAGATCGGTGAACGGACAATGACAAGCACCAGGTCCCCCATGGGGTATTCGAACGATGCGAGCCTTAATGAAGCCGTTTTCGACTTCAGGACCCACCATTGTCCCCTGGGTGGGAGGGACATTGTCCCTTCGTATCCTTATCGACCAATGTCGATCTAAGGTCCAGACTCTGATCGATACCAAGATCCTCAATGTAATTCATGATTCCGTGGGATCTCTTTTACATTCGATCAAATTCTTGTACTTTATTCGAAGTCTCTGTCACTCTTATCTTCGACCCCCCCACCCACCCTCTTTGCCCCTCTTCACTATTCTCTTCCATCGCGACCCTGGGTAATTATGAAAATAACCCATTGCAATGGCTGGGACTCGCGCTTGGATGTTTTCCACTTGTCCCGTTGTCTCCGCTCATGTCGCGCGTCCACCCACGTTCACCAGGATATGGATGCGACCATTTAGTCAGAGGACACACGATTCTGAGTCACCCGGTTCAGAATTGTCCAAGGAGCAGACCAAAACGCCCTGGTAGGTCTCGCTCTTCCTGGGTCCGTGCTCATTCACTCATTGTCTCTCAGGGATAAGACGGAGAATCTTCAGGCGACGCTAAGGACGACCTGGTCCGCCGGGTAAATTTAGCAAGCTCAGCGATGCTGAGAACGGAATCGCATCTTGCTAAGTGACCCGTTGGTTAGCTGCAGCAATTAGCATCGGTCAATGAGCTCTGAGCTTGTAAAGTGATGGGGACTGTTGAATTTTTCATAAAGCGTCGAGACTCAGGCGGGAGAGGGAAGTGCGGGGGGGGGGGAGGGAAGGGTGTACCTTCTCCCGGAAACGAGGAAGCAACCAAAGTAGCTATCTGATGATTGCTGGTAAAAATGGCGGCCTGGTAGCTCGCCCGTAAACGCCCGTTTTACGAGGCCGTGTTTTGGGCCTCAAGTTTTTTGCCTGACTTCGTATCGCCGTCCCGGAACACCTACCACGATAATTACGTGACATTTTGTTTTGCGACCGCAAACATTTTTTTCCGTGGTTCTACGCACTGATTGTGAGAGCAAAGGAAGGAAGGAAGGATAGAAGTTGGAGTGGAGGGAAGAGGTGAGAGTGATATGCTACCTGGTACCTGCCGGTTTGGGACACTGGGGGACTCTTGAGGACTGGTAGGACCCTCGGGGCCTTATTGGTTCTCGCTCGAGGTGGCGTAATAACCCTCGGTTAAATTATCGTTATTGATTTGTAATTATCGAGAAATAACTCAATAACCAAAGATTACGGTGCGGCGGTCAAATAAAATATCAATTTCGATAATGGGCCTGAAGTATCGGGCCCCGATTTTGACGCCTATCTCGCGCAGTCTCGCCTCGTAATTATGATCCTCGCGGAACACCGCGGTGGGTCCGTTGGCTTCAATGGATGCAAGTGGATGCTGCAAGATTTTTATCTCCCTTCCTCTTCCTCTCCATAATCCTACATCGCCTCGTCCTTCTTACTACCATTAATTTTTCATATTCCAAGTAAACGATGTAATTGCCTGACACCGTTTTATCATCCGACGAAAGATGATTCCACGGTGGTCCAGAAATTATTTTATAATCCAATTTTCGATGCTGGTACATCCACCGGTCATCCCACATGACTCGTCAAGATCTTCCTTGCTCATAAAGCCTTGATTATCCCGTAGTCTCTTTTGACGCTACAAGAAGGAGCCTAATACATGGACCATGGATGCTTAGACATACCCACGTGTGCTTAGTTATTGCTTATTCGCTTCCGAACATCATTTACGTTGCTTCTATATACAATTCCGACAGATCTAAAGATTTAAGGTCATCGCGTAATATTTCCTACAAATTTTCTTAATATTCTCCAAATTTCAATGTAGAACAAAAGCAAAAGTTTTACCATGTCTTATTATCGATCAAGAGAATATCTTTAGCTGGGAGTAGAAGATCTCGAGTCCAGACTACGGTAAACCAGCAACGATATGGGTGTTCCTGGAAGAATTGCTACTCATGCCGCGTAATGCACTCGGACCACGCAACCTCCTCCTCCTCCTCCTCCTCCTTTCCATCCTCCCCCTTCGCCCTTCCTTCGCTACTCTTTTCGTTGACTCCCTTCTTGCTGACAGTACGTGCCATCCCGGAGAGATTTATAGGAGACCTATTGCCGGTAGAGAGGGAGGGTGGGGGGGGGGGGTCATCTCATAAGAACGATAGATGATTGTCACGCTTTGTTTCTGCTGATCGGCTCTCCTTTCTCCTCAGCGAGAACAAAGGGAAACAGGTAGATACAACTGGGCGGCATCAGTATCAGCATCAGCAGCAAGGAGTATGCTAATTCAGTGGGTAATAGTCTTGTCGTTCAGAGAGCGAGAAGAGAAAATGCTGGACAGGAGAATGACTGGAGTCCTCGGATGACCAGGTGGTCCAGGTCCACTAGGTAGTTTCTTGTCGTATTCTGGAAAATGACTAAGAAAATTGATAGACTGACAAAGTTCAGAAGATGGCAGGACGATGTCCCGGGGATGTGATCGGGATGATCATTGGGCCGTTTGGGCCTTATATGCTCGGATGCCCACGAGCTATTTCTAATATCGTAAAATCATTAATTAGCTGAACGTGGTGTCGAGAGCGGATGGGACGCCTGTGGTACCGGCGTCGAATCTCTATCGAGGGTCCAGCAGCTACCTAGGTGGCCGTCGGCTCCTGGATGTGGCTGATGCTTTTTGTTCGGCATTAATAAGTTGGTTGTTCCTTGGGTCCAGGGTGAGAGAAACGTCATTTGCCGCTCTCCTGCGTATTTGTTCTACCTTTTCTCTGCGCTGCTAGTCGCCGTAACTCGGAACGCCGAGTCGCTCGACTCATCTTCTATTTTTTTGATCTCAAGTCGTCGTCGCGGCCGACGTCTCAGCTTGTACGGCGACCGTAGTCTCCATAGAAACGTCCGTGAGAATGGGTCGCGATACTTTTAAATAGAAACGGTAAATTCCCGCGAGTCGATAATCGAAAGAGATCAATAGAGATTCCTCCCTTTTATTTTTTATCTTCATCCACCTCTTCTCCTTTGAACCGAGGAATCTCGCTGGTTCTTCGTTAACTCGATTAGCTCGCCCGCGCCGGGATTCCCCGAAAACCCATATTTTTTCCTCGAATGAAAAACGCTCGCTGGAGAAATTAAATAATCGAATTGGCCATGGTTCGTCTTCGACGCTGGCGTCGTCGCCGTTAGGTACGAACGTCTTTGACTGTATCCGTGTTACGGACCGTGGCATCGCAACAGCGTGGCCGGTGGATGATTGAATAAGCGCGTACGGATAGAGAGAGAGAGAGAGAGAGAGAGAGAGAGAGAGAGGGAAAAAGACGGAAAGAAGCGAGCAGTGAACGGCTGTGTGTTTTTCGAATTAAAGGGAATCCGATTGTTAGTTTTCCTGGCGGCCCGTCAGTGATTCGCTACGCCACTCACGCTCCCCAACACTGCCACTAGACACACATAGAGACTTCCGTGTGCTTCTGCTTTCTTTTTCTCTCTCTCTCTCTCTATCTATCACCATTGGCTTTTACGGAAGGGAAAGAAAGCGGCTCGTAGCCGCAGCCAGCGATTACGCACTCGGTTCCCTCGGAATTAAGTCATTCCATGCGTGGAGTCAGAAAAAAGTAATGAAGCCCTAGTAGTGCGGCTATACTAGTCGAGCAGCGCGAGGAACTCTGGTGGTAAAGTCGATATGGATACCACGAGTACCATTGGTAACCATGGGTACCGTGGCGAACGGGATACGTAAATCTCTGGGTAGTCGGGTTGGCGTTCGCCTGGAGGATTACGTCCACGTTGATCGTACGCAGACGTAGGTGGTCTTGGTCACGTAGCTTGAGATTTTCAAGAGTATCGTCATTGCTTCATGGACCCATAGTGATGCTGTGAAATTTCATTCCAACCTGAGAGATCAGTCAATGGCAAATATTTAGCTCGATCGGTCACCTCGCGAGATGGTAGCACAAATTTGACAATCAGGCAGACAGTCGGTCAGCCTGACTTTGGACAGTTGATCTTGAAAGAGAGAAAAAAACAGTATAGGGAATCTCGCGAGGAAACATACCGGCAAGATGGTTTGGAGTCCCTTTCTGTTCCCACAGTCCTAAAAGCGGATTCCGCAGAGTCCCGAGGTTCGCGATTCAGCAGGGAATCTCTTATAACATGCCAAAACAGCGATAATTCGACGGTGTGGTCCAGAACGTCCTCCGATATTCGTTCCCACGCATTGAGGACGTGGACTACGGTGACCATGGGTAACCATGGTGACCATGAAGAGAAGGGGGAGTCCCGCTTAAGGATTCTTGCCATTCCGCACTTCTATCCAACCAGCATCGTCACTGCTCACGCACTGACCAGACTTCAATCGCAAAAACTATAAATTAGTTGATTTACGCTCGTGCTTTTTATCGGGAATAATTCGAGCCAAGAGAGTTTTCTCGGTCCTGGGAGTCGGAGGATCTTTTCTTTCTCGTTATACGTATACGACTTCTCCTTCTCTTGGCTTGGCCATCTCTTGGTACCACGTGATTTACGCCGCGGGCTTCTTTCGCTTCTTCTGGCTTGCTATACTGTATATGCAGTGTCCATGGCGTGGAGGGTGGATGACAACTCTCGAGCGGTATCCGTACCAAGCATAAAGGCCGGACTCGCTGATGCGCTCGCATCTGATAGAGGCGATGAAAACATTTAGAGGTTATGAGAGCCTGGCGATGATAAAATCAGTACAAGAGGAGCCGCGACACGCGGCGTGTTGTGCCCGATGACACGCGTGCGGCATCGTTGATGTGACCACGTCCACTGGAGTGGCTGTTGGGACCTGGTCCGAATTTCGTATTCCTGCGGCATAGCTCAGCCAGATGGATCCGCAGGAATCTACCCTTGCATAGTGGACCGAGGAACCACCCAGGGAAAATAGGAAGGAAATCAGAGGAGGAGGAATGAGGGGTAAGGCGGAGGACGGGAGAGGGGGAAAAAATCAGGAAGATGAGATCAAAGTGGAGGAAGATGATCTCCGGTCTGAGGTGACGAGTTCAGATAGGTCATCCGTAGGTGGGTCGGGAGGGTAGATCTCAGTGTCTCTAGGTCCATACGTTGGACCCCACTGGCAGGATCCAAGGTTAAGGACGCGCATATACCCCATAGTCCCTGTAGTCCTTGTACGCCCCTGTAGGCCGCCTATGATATTAAAACAAATTCTTGCTCCGGGAGGCTCCCAGCATCCCGAGACAAGAATCTCGAGCAGCCGGCCACTTCTCACGGCGGCTTCTTTGATCTCGGCTTCTTCTCCCTCGGCCCACGGCCCGGCCCCTCCTAGAAGCCCAACCCGCCACCCCCGGCCAACCCCTAGCGGACCTACCGGATTCATTCAGTTTTACTATTATTACGCATACCATCACGCGTGCTCGCCGAAAACATTCTGATCCTTTCGGCCACAGCATCCTCCGGGCTAATGGACCCTCACCCTGGGGCAGCATAGTCTTTTGACTTCTTTCTCAAGGGACGCCACCACTGCGGACACCATCGAGCAATATGACGTTTGATAAGCACATTTTATTCATGCCCATGGTCCATTGTTTACAATGTTACGTTATCTATCTCGAATCTGTCACATCTTCGCCTAATTGTTAATTCATTTCATATTATCTTATTTATCGTAAATTTTTCATTTATTCCATTTTCTATTTTTTTTTTACCCTAGTCCCTGACCCTATAGTCCATACAGGTGCGTCCGAAATCTCAAAGCCGAGAGACTGCAACGCCCGACTCAGCATTCGAACGATGCTGACGCTCAGCGCACTTGGGCGCATTGATCGACTTCAGTCAGCCAAGCGTCTAGTAGGGAGAACCGCTGTTCCGGTTTTAGGACTATTAACTCGGACCTTGGCAGCGTCGCGATGTCGGCTATCCGGAACGCTTGAAAACCCTTTTATCCTGGGATTCCTCGAGGATTCTTAAGGCTTATCATCGCGTGCAGCATTCGCCGCGCTGTGGAGAGACGCCGGAGGGCGTCCCGGCGCGGCCCTCCCACGATATCTCTTGCACACGAGTTATGAAGTTGTCCGATGTCCAGCTGCTACGAATCGGACATATTTTGTCGCTTGCCGATCTCGGTCGACGAGATGGAAAAATATTGAATCCTCTTAAGACACAGCGACACGTAAAGAAAACAAAGGAAGGTGCGGAGACAGTTAAAAGAAACCATAAATATTTTTCACGTGCAAATTACTTTATTTCATCAATTTTTGTATATAAATTACGAGGCAATGATCCTACATGTATATACATATATAAGCTATGTACTATGTATGTATATATGCACAACATTACAATGACCGTTTTACATAATCGACATAAGGCTGTAGTCTATCCACGAATAAAACCTGAGGTCCAGGGGACTCTTGTACATTGAAACTCGCCTGAAGTTGACCCCCCGAAAGTAACATTTTACTCGTGGACGGACCTATATATACCTTCCTCACTGGTAGCATATGGTCTCATAAAAGTCTAAAGTCTATAACGTCATTTAGGATAAAAAAATAATTTAATAATAGACGCTGGGATAATTGGAAATCTGATATTGGAAATTGGGCTTGAGTACGTGTGGCGTTTTAAAGAATCCTTAATTTTTTTTTTTTTATTAAGGAGCGATCGGGACTTCTCTGTTACTTCTCGCATCCTTCTACCATATCGCTACACTATGTACAAATACTTTAAGTCTTTTCTCGCGCAGCTGACCTGAACGCGGTGGACAAACCGCTTCAGGGGATGCTGGGCTAACCTTATTTACAACCACGTTAAATCACGTTTCCCGCGCGTTCACGTTCCTTGCGTTATAATAAATACATTCAAAAGTTCGTAAAAATTCAAACACGCGCTCTCTCACTCCCTTTCCGTCACTCCTCGTCTGCTGGACATTAAAGTTAATTAGTGTAATTATTAATTAATAAGTCGATGGGCCACTTCGGGACACTAATATTCTCTAATAATCCGTATTTACAAAATTGTCTCGATTCCTTAGAAATAAATTCGATGCGAATTCTTAACAGCTAATTATGCGCGTCACTCATCAGTCTTTAGTATGTGTCTCTATGTGTTATAATAAATAGTTTATCATCTTGCATAATACTGGGCATTAAGGAGGAAAGTTCCAAGGTATCGCCGTACAGCGAACAGGGGACGGTACCCTACCCAACAGGGTAGTTCCTTCTCTTAGAAGAGAAATGTATTCCTCGAGGTCGTCGATCGTCAGGGTTAAAGAGGATTGAAAAAAAAAATTCCACCCTTCACCCTCCCACTTGACTACTTTTCGATTTTTCGAAATTCGTCGAAACAAGTGGAAACATCCGGCGTCAGGATGCGGCTGGAACCGGAACCGGTTTGACTGATCCCGATGGTCTCATCATCCACTTCGACTCTAGCAACCTCAGAGTCGGCTACTTACAAGCAGGTATGTATCGTTTTCTTGGTACGACAGAGTTGACACTTGACCTCGCAGCACCAGTGAAAGGTACAGGCGCACCTCTCGACGACGATGACTTCCTGAGTCCTGTATCCACGACCGCAGCACATGAGGTCGCACCCGTCGACCCCGATGCTCGTGTCGTTGCATTGACGTCCATGAGTACCAAGGATTCCAAGTTTAGGATTCTTGTCGCAAAATGGTGGCGACGGTTCGAGGTAGACCAGGTCTTTCAGTCCTGGTGGTTTGTGATCCGGATTATACGGTTTCAATTGAAAATTGTATCGATGCCGACGAGCCAATCCTTCCCTGTGACCGTGCACCGAGTTGCTGGCCGAGTTGCTCATTATCGCGTTGCTGTTGCTCCTCACCCTGTCGGAATTGCTGACCATCACCCTGGAGGCCCCATCGAAACGATCCTTTAGGTTGTCGCCGACTACCCGGAAGTTCGGTAACCTCATCCAGCAAGTCTTTACCGTGCAGGACCCTGACATCCCGTGACACTTGCACTCCTGTCTCATCTCCGAAGACACGTGCTGCAATACGAAAATAAACAAATGCAGCAACTATGACGTATCGAACTGTCACGCATGATGAATCACGTGGAAAATATTATCGCTGATAAGCGAAATATATGACTGTAGAGCGATAATGGAAAAGACTAGAAAACTTACAGCTCTGCCTGCTTCGTTATTGTGCAAGTTCATTTTCTCCCGCAGGTTTCTCCCGCGTTCGCCAGTATCGACGAATTCACGTGAAAATTTGAAGCCGTATCCGATATTGTCCGAGCAGCCACCCCATTCCCAATCTCTGGCACCGGAAGGCGCCCTGGATTGATGAGTGTAGTCGCAGGAGCAGGACTGGATGCTGCCTTCGCTGCAGGCTCTGGCTACGCTGTGCGTCACAGCTGCACTCGTGATGGCATAGATGAACGCAGTTTCCCTGCAACCTGTCATTAAAAAACAAATGAAAAAACTTGATCCAATACGTTTTTGTACGTCATTATACAAAACATGTAGAAATAGTCATTGTACACACTTTTTTTTTAGTTTTTAGGTAAAACTATTAAAAAATCTCTCGATTACGCAAGATTATACTTTACGACGGCACAGCGTAGGCTGCTCGGACCCAGCAGCCTTTGTGCCGCCGACCTGACATCAATTAACCAATAACTATTCGAGAGACGTACCTTCGACCCAATCCAATTGGTAGTCAAGGCTACCATTCGTAAGATCAGTCTGCATTTAAAAATTTCCAAAATATCTCAACACCTCGCCAGATATACTCTGGTCCAAGGATTTAATTCCCAGAGATTTCTCTCTCGTAAACCGACAAAACTTTCACGGTGGTCGTGGCGGTGAAGGCGCGTGGGAGGTGACGTCAGAACGTCTCAATCCCTCGGCAGACTACCTGCCTCTTCGTCCTGGACCATTGCCTTCCCCTCTACGCGCGTGTCTGGGCTTTGGTTATGCCGAGAGAAACCCAGAGTGAACCACGCAGGTGGAGGAAGCGGATGACCTTAACCCGCACCTCGGTGACCCGAGAACCACGACCTTATCTGCATATAAGACGCAGGTGCTCACCGGCACCTTTGTGCCCATGCAAGATCAGACGACTGTCTCGGGAGATTCCAGGGACTCGAGTCCCGTGCCGAATGCTCGACTTTTTCGAAAAGTCAAAGATGAATCACGTGGACGTTGACTTGGTCCAGGGTAGAAGAATTCAAGAAAGCAGAGCGAACGATGCCAAAGGGATGATTCTCCTCGGTTGAGGTTCAGGTCCGTTTATGGAATTCAATGTAAATCGTGGAATCGACCAAAAATAAGACGTCAAAAGCTTCCTTTCACGTATAGCCATCCGAAGATGATCGAGTGTAACCAATTTCGAGACGAGATCCAAATTCGTCACGAGTCTTTGCAACGTACGTTGGGTCTTAGGACCCATCCAGTTGGGCCTCTCGCTCCAGGAGCAGAACAGAGGGAGGATCGTTTTCCCTAATCCCTGAATATGGAATAGAGAGGACAACCCCAAGCAGCCAACAAACGGAAGCAAAAATTCCGTAGCTACGGGGTGGCAAGAGAGACCTAAGATTTACACCGTTCCAGCCCGTTACCGAGTAGACGGTCATCTCCCTGCGTGCACAAGCTATCCCCTAAATTTGATTGGTTCCAGATATTATTTGTCATCATCTCGGACTACCGTGACCGAGCGGCTTACGAGGGAGCCAAGATGTCACTGGGCTTAACGCCGAAAGCAAAAACGTGTCACCCGTTAGAAAACACGGCTGGGGCCTTTAAAAAGGTGTACGGCTGCGTAGGATCCCGACCCTCCGCCTCGTTCGGACCTGAACAAGGATGGAAAAACAAAAAAAAAAAGAAAAAAAAAATACTAGCATCCGTCATTTTGTTTTCACTTATTCTTTTCTGGATCTCTCCTCTCTCTTTCCCTTCTCATTCTGCCTTCGAGAACCAAGCTGAACTCATCTCGACCCTCTTTTCCGTGAGATTTCGTAATTCGAAGAACGTCAAATATCGGTAGGTCAATAACGCTCTGACACCGGGTAAGTCAGTACCGTTTTACGATAATCAAACACGAGATAAGAGACTCGCGATGTAGAATCGTTATCGAGCCTAACCGAGCCTATGGGAAAAACTTGAAGAAATGCTGCTCAATAATCCGATGTTTGAGCTCCGCATTCTACCACCTTATTCCTGGGACAATAAATAGTTCTGCCTATCAGCGTTCAAACAGCCGAGCGAAAGGTGTAACGTGGGGTAACGTGACCGAGAGCAAACAGTTGCCAAGAGGATTCCAAGTCCCAAGGATGCCACTTAGCTCTTGTACATTGTGGTGAGCAAGTCCCTGGTCTGAGATCAGTGGTCCCAGAACAGGTGGGGTCTAATAATGAGGTCAAGTAAAAAAAAAAAATAATAATAACAACAACAAAATCTGACTATACTTTTGAGACATTCCATAGTATCGGTACAGTCGTTCAATCTCTCCCGGCCCAACCGGGATAGGTAGAAAATGTTCAAGTCCCCGAGAGATCGCCCTGAGCGACATCAGCGGCAACTTTACGAGAGGCATTTACGTCCAGCTGAAATTCCGCAAAGATAAAATCATGGGAAATTATTGCTACTGCGAGTTCTCGACGACGACGACGTCGTCGTCCTCCTTGTGGCTTGATTGTCCTCAGTGAGGTTGACTCGAGGTTCAGTGAGCCTGAAACAGGCTTCAGCCGTAAGGTCGGACCTGGGAGAGAGGATTCAGTTGCACGTAGAAGCTTTCACGTGCTTTCACGTGGTCTCCCTGGTCCCAGCGGCCATTGTAAAGAATCTTGCAGAATCCTCCTCGGGGCTTCTCGGACTGATCGTGAAGTTTCGAGCGGGACATAACTGCCATATAGGCCGTGGAAGGACTTGTGCCCGCGAGGGAACCAAACAAGATGTAAAAATCACAGGAAACCCGCTTGAATCGCGGCTCACGTTTTCGCAAGAAACCGTGGCGTGCCGTCGACACATGTAGCCCATCATAGGCCGCGATTTATAGCGGCGTAACGCCATGGCAAAAACAGGCAACCACCATATAAGCCACGTCTTATGCGCGGAGTCGGGACGAGTATTGATTGAATTTATCCTATAAATGGCCGATTATGTCTGGAACGTACGCGACGCGTATCGAACGAAAATATCCGGAGCGCGCGACCGAGCCTTTAATGAAGACGTGATTAGAAATGGCAACGAGTTCATTTCCCGTGTCTCTGCGATCGCAGCGAGCCGTGAATATCGCGAATGTCGGGAATCCTTTGAATTTGCAGACTGTTACTCCATTTATTGCATTACGTCGTTTTCATCATTTTCCCATCAAAATTACACGTGTCGTACGATCACGTTGAAAATTTCTAGATCAACGTCATTTCTTTTCACGATCGTCCTCACCTCTTACAAGCGAACCGCGAGTGATCGCGATGGTTTCGCAATACCGCGGCACCTTCTTCGATCCTTCCAGCAATCGAACGTTGATCGACTTACAATTTGCGCTGGAGTCTCCAGCAAAGGACTTTCTTAAGTCGCTTTAGAGTCTGACGTCTCGTCGGCTCGGTACACGCGCGTGCACTGATTAGGCCGAAGGTCACGCGTAGGCACAGTACATCTATAAGGAGAGAGAGAGAGAGAGAGAGAGAGAGAGAGAGAGAGAGAGGAGATAGGAGCCATAGGGAGGATCAAGAGAGAAAGAAATATTTCCTCCGCGGTAGGTGGCTCTTGGCGGCGAAATGATTACAGGCTGTGAACGCACTGACTGCCAGCAACAATATCGAGTACAAACAACCTCAAAAGTTTTCGAGATCAAGGTTTTTCTGATTGAAAAAAAAAAAAAAAAAAGTACACGAGTTACATATAGACAACCATGGTACAAGCTCATAATCCGGAAATGACCGTTTAGGAAAGACGTGCTACCGGTGTCTCGACAATGGCTTCGTAAAATTCTCTAAACCGATTTAATCTCCACAGGGTGGCTCTGCGCGTCGAAAGCATTACAGATCCGATAACGATCTGCATTGGCGACGATCAGATTGCGTCCAGAGGTACAGTGTGGCTCTAGAGATCTGGAGGCGATCGAGTTCTCGATGAAGAAGCTAGGGTGAGGGGTGATAAAGGGGGATGGGAAAAGGGGAGGGAGACGGGGAGAGACCCTTGCGAGACGCCACGCAGGGAGGCCGTTGACAAATCGACGCCAAGGAAGAATTAATGGAGAGCAAGCGAGGCTAATTGTCTTTGCGGCTGACAAAACAGCGGAATCCTATTTTGTTAATGACACCCGTTAGCCCGACGATCAGTCAACTTGTCGACACATTCGAATGGACTGGCATATATGTATATATAGCTGTATATATATATATATATATATATTAATGGCAGGGTGAGTATAAGGACTACCGTGAACGTTTCCGCCGATCTAGGTAATAATTGGTATATGATAAAGCGGATGCTGCGCAGGACCAGAAGGAACAAATACGGGAAATCACTGGCCGTGAAGTACACGTACACGTATAATATACACAGCCCGTAAAATAACGTGTAGCCTTTTTTACTAAGTGGCCATATGGGGACGTATGACATAATGGGCTGCCAGGAAAAAAAGCTCGGCTTACAATCGGAGAGAGAAGATCTAAAAGAGCCGCAGGGGAGCCAAGCGGGTATGAGGGGTCCATTATCAGGTTGCAAAACATACATCTGGCCGGTTCGGGCACGCGCCCGGGGCCCTCGAACTAAAGGCACGCCCCTTTCTACTGGGTTCTTCTACCCCCCTCACCCCCCTTCCTACCCTTACATCGTCGTTACTACCCTTCGTAGCGAACGACCCTACGCAGCCTCTCTGCCACGCACTGATACCGAAATGAAGACGAGCCTTGGACAAAACCCTTTTACTTTAATCCTCATTCGAATGATAATGGACTTTGGACATCCTGGACATTCTGGACCATGTGCACAATGACTGATTTACAATTTACAACGGTCGTACAGACTCCCGAAAATGAGGCCCTGGTTTTGGGCCTTGTTGCTTTTATGTTGGTAGCCTCTGATGCTGACGTTGACGCCTGGCGCAGCCACCAACGCCGCCGCCGTCGCTGGCGTCGTTGTATGTACGTAGGCACCAAGCGCTAGGTCGACGAGCGATGATCTTATGACATGTAAATAAATCAGCTCACACGTTTTCTTCTACCCTCTTGGAAGGCCTCGTTCGCATCCCCTTTTTCGGACGCTTTGCATTTTTACGATACCCCCGCGATTATTTACGAGCTTTTAATAACGCTGAGCCAACGCGACCGCCCTGAGCGGAGTAAAAAGTGGAGAAAGCACGTCAGGAAAGGTTTACGAAGGTCCCTGTCCACTTCTACGTAGGACTGGGACGATCGCCAGTTGCGATCAAGATCCCGATCTCGATCCGATCAACAATTTGTCGTGAGCCTCGAGGGACGTCGATTTTGTCTGCACGTTCGGTTGCTCCTTTTGGCTTGCGAAGACCAAGCGCCTTAAAGGAATCGACGCAAGAAGCGGTCCGTTTTCACTCGCAGCGCGAACGAGAACGTCTCGCGCCAATCGCAGAAACACAACGCACCAGCTACCGACTTGCCTCAACTGGACTGAAGGCAATAATGGCGAAGATTTAATCTTATACGAGAAGATACTCACCTCGGTCCACAATCTTTCCAAAGAGATTTTTCCCGCGAAGAAAATTCTTCGTTGAACAATTCCATCTGCGATTTCGAAACTGATGTTGACATTCCATTATCGCTTGATTGGCACCCCTGGCCACTGCCATGAGCACCCCTGGATTCTCTCTGGCCAGTCTTCTCTGCTTTCGTCTTAGGGTAGCGTAGACGGCTGGGTCCATGTGTGGAGATGCTGGCGACATCGGCAACAAATTGTTTGGCTCTCCGGCTTTTGCTATTCCCCTGAAAGTAAACAGACATGTCGATTACCGATATTATATCTATAAGCTATCATTCGCACGGCCATTTATTCATCGTTATCCAGCAGCCATGACCTCGTTCTACATGGATCTTTCAAGATACCCGTGAGAACTTTTCATTCTTTGATCTTCATCAGCTTCTCAAGGAAGTTGTCTCTGACGAGTCTTTTGGGATCTTTTCATGACTTGGGTCACTTGTTTGCTCCGAGTCATCCGACTCGGTTGCTTCTAGCGCGGAATCATTGAATCAGCCGCGAAGAGGGTGTCTTGGAGAATCGAAGGGGAGCCAAAGGATTAGCTTTAGCAAAACTGGTCCAAGTTCGAAGTCGCTACCGTATAAATCAGGCTGCGCTAGTACTCGTTCACTCTGGTTGATGGCAAAGGAAAAAAAAAAAAAAAAAAAAAAAAGACATACTCGATCCTCATGGAGCCATTGGGTATGAGAGAAAAAGAGTCGCGCAGCAAGTCCCTCGGGAAGATTCGAAATAGCTCACCCCTTTGTAAACAACTACGAGATAGAATCTTTCATCCGACGAAGTGTCATGCGGCATAATAAACAGTTAATCACTGTCACATCTCTCTGTGATGACGTAGTCCCCCGAAGATGAGTGCGAGAGACGAGATGGAAGGAAAGTTTAAGAAGTTCAAGAAGCCAAGGAAGAATTTGAAAAAGAGTACGTGGGGAGGAAACGTTAAGGGATCGGAGAAACCGTGAAGTGGGGAATGTCGAAGATGGAGAACCGGAGATGAGAAGATGCTGCGACTCCTTTTCCTTTTTATGCATCACTCCTACCTTTCTTTATGGAGTTGTTGTATTTTTTATGGTTTGCCGCATCGTACCTCGTTCCTCCATCCTCATGGGGGAGCGATCTCTTGGATCTCTTGGATCTCTTGGATCTCTTGGATCGCTTGGATCGAAGGGCTAAGGGCGAGGGAGTCTCTAAGCTGTGTAAAATTCGCGAGCAACCACACGGGGTTAGACGTTGTACGGCTTATACATGGCTTATACGATGCATTCAATAAGTGATGTCCATAAATAAAGCGTGCTCTGGACCGGTTAGGATATTGCTTGTAATTTACGTCGAGCAGAAAATCTCAGCGACGCTCAACTTAGGATTTCGTAAAATGTCCAATGATCCATAGATCGATTTGACTCGCCGCGCGGGACCCATTAGCTACTCGAACTTACCCCGGGGAATCGTTAGAAAGGGAAGCAGAAAGGCTAATAGAGACAGGCGTGAGGTCTGACGTCGTTCATCCTTTTGGACTTGAGGTTGGAAACTAACCGAGCGGCAAATAAGGACGCGTTTCCATCGATCAGTGTTCAATTGCCCGAGTCGATATTAGTTATTAGCGCACTTCGTCTTGTATTTCTCTATTGGTTTGTTTCTTCCTTTCAATCTATTCGTATAACCAGATGAGAATTTATTGCAGACCACGAACCGCAAATTCTCAGCAGGATTTACTCGCTGGAAGGCGTGAGTTCAGAATTATGAAAAAAGAGAAACAAAGTTTATCAATGACCGAGGGAGATGGGATGTGATTCATTACTATCCTGATTCATTAGAATTACTCAGAAATTCAAGGTCTCAATGATGTTGAGTTACAGTGGGACGGAGCTCATTTTGTCGACGGAAATATTGCGCGGCTGTCGACATTCGTAAATAATAGTCTTAGGATCCTGAGCGTCGCGACGTTTCTGATCACTTTCTTCGTACCTAGTATAACGTGTGTATATGCTAATGCAGATACAGGACTCGCTCTATGAGATTCTTCGCACTCTTGCTTTCCAACGAGGAATTTCACCAGCGAGAATAGTCATCTTTTTCGGAGAATATTTTTCAATGAATTGAAAATTCCAAGCGTCCCGACGACTTCGAAAAAATTTCACGAACGAATTCTTTTGCTTTTTTCTACTTTGCTTCTCTCTTGTTTTCGCCTTTGGCTCTATGCTGATAAGTACTGTTCTCTCTCGGGCCGTACCAACCGAGTGTTTCACGCTTCCGGAGATTTCAACGAGGCACTAGAGTCGATTTTCGGCTGTTACTAAGTAGTTTGATTGAAAAATTGAAAATTTTAGAAAAAAAATCATTACCGTTATAAATTTTACTGATTTACCTGAAACAAGATCCAGTATGGGAACGATAATAAAAATAGAGTGGAAAGTGGATGTTAATATTGTACACAGCTAATTATTCAATCGTCGAAACAACCTGTTGCAAATTACCAAGTTAAGGATACGGCAGTTAGCTGTGTCGCGAAGATTAATTCGATACGACTGAAAACAATCAGCAAAGGCCGTCCGAGCAATTCGAATGATTAATCGAGCGATCGACGAGCGACGACCGGCGTCGAGTTAACGGTTATCGTATCGAGATGAAATTACTCACCACCACATGGATCCTCTGCCTCTGTTTTTGTTCCTGGTGATCTCGGCGGGTAAAGCCGGTACGGCTACCGCCAAAGCACCCAGCATCATCCACAGTCTCATCTTTCCTCTTCTCTCCTCTCCTCGCCCTCTTCCACCGTCCACCGTTTCTCTGTATTCGTAGCGTCTTTGCGCCAAGTCCCGTGCACGGTTCACCAAACACTCGCGCCCGTTCGATCCACGGACGTCGAAGATCAAACGTCAAAGTAACATGTCACTAGGGGTCTACCAGGTTGAAGCACACATGTCGCGAAAGGGATGAATCCGTAAGGGTAAATTTACCCAGGTACGACGTACGACGTGAAGCACCAGTGGCAAGTTCGTAAAATTCCTCCCCAGGGAAAATAAAAGCAAAAGGAAGGAAAAACCAACAAAGTACAGCGATGACCTGCGACCCCCTAGGTCCAGCAAGATGGATCAGACTTAGGAGGTGTCGCGATGAAGTGTCAGTGAAGTGTCTTGGGTTCCAGTTCGTCCGAGTGTCTCTCGGCTGACTGTAGGCTTGTTCGCCTTCGGCGTAGAAACTTACCCCCGTGGCCGAGGGTGTTACCCTTGGACCTTTCTCGAGTGGTGGGAGAGCGTGGGCTGCTGCCAACCCCCAGGTAGGCAGGTTAGGTGGTTGGGTGGTTGGACAGCTAGGTAGACAGGGAGATCGGTAGACAGGTAGGTAGCCGAACGAATGAATCCAGTGAAGATCGTATTGAGGAACCTTCGGATCCGAGTTCCCGTCGTCCTCTCAAAGTTCCTCTCGAACGCGACCAATACCCTTCACCGAACAAGTATAGGCCTCGGCTAGCGACTGCACGCGTTCCTCCGCGGAAGAGCCGATCTCGAGCGCCCCATCCCCCCACTGGGTTCCCCGGTAGCCCCCCAGCGCCGATTAAATCTCGGACCGCCTCTCGGTCCAGCCTCTCTCTTCCTCTTGCTCTTCCCCGCTGACCCTCTCCCTCTCGTGGCACACTCCTTCCTCTTCCACGTGAAATTCTCCACTCTCCTCTACCCGCCACCTCGTAAACTGTCTCCGTTACAGCATCACTCGCTTCCTCAACAGGTATCGCACTTCGGGAGTGAAGTCTTCTCAATGGACCCAGCATCCTCTTCATCCCTATTCATGCATCCCAAGCAGATCCTCAAGGACCAGATACGAGAGGCTCTTTGACAATCACCTACAAGACAGGTTAGTCTCAATTGAAGAAGATTAGCAACCTGTCAAATTTTATATCCCCTTCAGCTCCACGGTGTAAGATGATCAGATGCTCTTGACACTCATGACACTCGGAGCACGTGGTTTCCAAGGGGAAGTTGTGGGCGGACCTTGAATCTGCCACGCCTTAAGGAACCCCCACTTCGACCGCTTCTCGTGTACGAAGCTTTTCTTCTGGATTCCACTATCTGTCTCTTTCTCTTTCGCTCTCCCTCTCCCTGGCTCACTTCTTCGCTCCTCTCCTTCTCTCTCCCGCACATCTTCACTCCTTCTTCCTCCTTCTCTCAGGTACGCTCGGTTGACGAGAACGCATGAATCAAAGCGAGACCAAGATGCGTGTATGTACCTAGGTGCGCTATGTCTTGCGCGAACAGACATATGGGAATATCTATACGTGCACAGTTATGGAGTTCAGGTCTTCCCAGGCTGCAGACTTCTGGACGATTCAATTTTATAGACCCGTGAATTTGTCCTTTTACCAACACTCAGCCTCATCATTGCTTTGGTCATCCTTATGCCTCGTACACACTATTCTTCTCGTCTGTTCAGAACTGGTCTGAGCCTTGGTACCAGTCCGGACCCTCGCTAAGCCTGGTGCACAACTAATTTCGCGCAATGACTCCAATTACCTTTTTACGGAGGACCCATTTATTTAAGAGGACCGCTTTATGGACCGCGACAGAGACGGCAGTATTTGTTGGACGGTCTGGTTTATCCTCGGCAAACAAAATCCAAGCCAATTACACGTGGAATGTCCGGCTGGTATCTCGAACAGGTGTCCGTTGCTGCCCGCGCAACTGCATCTGAAAAGTACATGCTTGTACACACAGCTACTTGTTTCAGATCTCCAGTATACGGAGATGAATCTTTTTTCAGCATCCATAGGTATTTCTTATTGATTAGTCAAATTGATCTTAGGGATTTTAAGAATCTCAATGATTTTACCTTACAATTTTTTGTTTCTCATTTATCTTCCAACCGGTTCTACTAGAGCAGCAGCTGATTTGCTCAGCCATTATATTCAAGGGGTGTCTTGCTTCCGCGGTCGACAGTTCAGCATCCGAAAAATGGACCAAAATAGAGATGCATCCGTGTCAGGGAGTGCACGTTGTATGCATCCGTTGCACCCGTTGCACTCTGCGCACGTGGCTTTTAGCAGCGATGCCCGTATAGATGACCAGACGGTAATTCAGCAGCTGTCAAGATTTCAGTTTGCTTCTGTCTGGCCGAATGTCAGTGTGCGAGGTTAAGCTTGAAAGCAGACTGATAGTCTGGTAAGTGTTCGCTCAAAGGCACAGATTACGTAACAGTCTAGTGGAAAACTCGAGAGCAGACGACAAGAACCCTTGGCGAGGATCCCGAGTGGCTTCGAGTGGAGTCGCATGGATTTGCGATACGCCCTTTCCTTTCCACGCCTAGGATGCTCCGTGCTAATAATTAAAAGAGAGATAATTAAAGCACTTGGAATAACAAGGGCTTAGTCGATAACTAACCTTTAATTTGCGATTCTTTACCTTGGAATTCATTTGTTAGGACTCTAAGCGTCTCTGCCTTTACCTCTATTTACCTCCTCTACGTCTACCTACTACCTCTGATTATTTACGGTGGTTGAGGTAAGACAACTCGGCTGAGAATTCATGGCGATGGCGAAGGATGCTGTAGGTGGACCACACACGCTCGCAAAATGGCTTCCATGGAGCAGAAAGGAATTTCCAAAGGGTCCTTTCGGCAAATGAAGATACTCGAGGGATGTTGCAATTTTGGAAACCTCCTGGAAAGAATTTTCAAAAAAGTTTATCTCAGTAGTTTCAAAATTAACGGACCAATAGAAAACGTGATTCGAGGTGATAACGATCCCCGACCGGAAGCTGATCAGGGGTGATACAAATGTTGGGAAAATCTCGTAACGCTGGTCGTTCCTTTCGTCTGTATCTTTGTCGCCATATTCCTTTGACTTTTCACCTGGAAAAGAGAAAGATGGAAATATGGTATTCCGATCCTTTGCAATTGGCTGCCCTGTCCAGATCACCGTGACGAATTTTATATGCTGCTGAAAAGGTGCTGAGGTCAGAAAAGACCACCGTGATCAGCAGACTGACTTTTGCTTAGAACTAGCAAAATTTAGTCTTTGTTTTTTTAATATTCCGTAATTAGTGTCAAATAATAAAAAAATTAACGTCTGATTTCCCTCGACTGAATAGTCAATCAGACTGTAACCTAACCTTTTTCAAATAATAAATATTAACCAAAGCTGTATAAGATACACGAGGCTGTCGTAACTACGAGAGCGGCAAGAAGAGGAGGCTGCTAGGTCGGCAGATGAAGTAGCTCGTAAATCGAACGCGCGTCCTACAGATGAATAGGTGTAAATGAAGATGCGGCGGCATTCGGAGCCTCCTGGACCACCGCAGTGTTAACTCCTATAAGCGCCTGGACGTTTCCTCCCACAAGGACCACACCGGGAATCGCCGTCACCAGTGCCTACTGACATGTCTGATAACAATGGCAGAGGGACCAAAATTTCAGGATTGCGCTTTAGGTTTTTTTTTTCTTTTTCATTTTCAATGGCGCCGCAACCACGCCCATCGAATCCTTTGAACCAACTGGCAGGACCTCGCACGTAGCTGTAACGAGGGTTTGGTCCTGTGATTACATAACGGAGTACACGTGGTCCGGTTAGCATAGCTGTCAGATTAATTTTGTCTCTCTAGATCTTGTTCGAGCGATCCTACTGGTATAAAAATTTTCAAAGAGACCCCGGGCGACGGTCCTTCCTCGTACGGGCCTGACTGGTCCTCTTCACGAGATCTTCCATCGAACTTGGCGACACTATCGATGACAGGTGCAGATCCTCTTGATCCCTGAATCTTCGGCATCCATTGAACCTCGGGAGCCTCTAAGGGTGCCAGCAGGGTAGGGACACCCTATGCCGAGGATTGCTGTCCGGGGGTTCGAAGCCCCAGGATATTAGTAATATAGGTTAACACTCATCCTCATTAACTAACCGAATAAACTGACACAAAGGCTGTGAGATTCATTTATCTCGGATGAGCCTCTCCAAGGGGTAGATCATAAGCCAAACCCCAGATTCTTCACTTCATTGAATCTAAAAACCTAGAAAAATTACTCAGGAATTATTTTCGGCGTGAAACAACAGGCAGCTGACGTGAGGTCTTTTATGGGTTCAAAGGGTAGCCTTTTCTTGTGAGCAGGGACCAAAAAAATGTCTCCCAAGTTCTCAATGGAGACGCTCCTAGACGCTCCCAGACGTTCATCGACGCTTATCGAGCGTCCCCCAAGCGTGGAATTCCAGAGTGATGGGATTTCGCAGGACTTTGACTGTGGATGAGTATGAGTGTTTCAGAGTCTTCTGCATATACGCTGGACCGTCATAGTGTGCGTGTGGAAGCACGGGACACCTTCAAAATTTGAGGGCGGGGTGCGAACACGTCGGGGACATCAAAGCTAAGAGGTAATTATTGTTTCTCGATGCCAGTCGAGCGGATCCAACCACGGTGGCGCCATGAGGCGCTGTTCGTCCGTTCTCACCCTCCTATCCCCCCCCCCCGCCCTTCACTCCCGCGCTCTCACTCTTTAACCAAGGAACAAACGCGTCCACCCTTAATTAAGAGAGCGCCATTGCCTTCGACTGAATTTTCCATGCCCCGGTATTAGAGATGACGTCACCCCTTCACGGGGTGGGAGGTGTCAGTTAAGTTTGGCAAGGGGGGAGGGGAGCCAGGTGAAAAATAAAATATAAGATAAAGACGAAAGAAGATCCTCGTAGCCACCGGAGGAGCTTGGTGCTAGAATCCGTGATGCCCATCAGTGTAGCCCAGTACCATGGCGTTTCTCGATGAAGTGATTCGCCACGGGCCCCCGAGAGTCAGTCCCAAGATTTTCGGGCCATTACTTCCACCCCGTCTCGACTTAATAAATACGTTTTCGCCGCGAGCGTGTGACTCGAGACACCATAGGCCTTCGTCGAGGTCCCCATAACTTACCTGAAGCTGCTATGGTTCTAGGGTAAGGCTGAGACCTACGTCCCCATGAACACCACCCACGGGGCTACACGCCGAATTATCCCCTCTGTTATGGCTAAACATTTATGTATTTATTACTGTACAAACGGCCAGGCACAATGCCATTCAGCCGTGATCAATACGTATTACGGCCGGGAACCGTAAGAGCCTGAGAGAGCCAATGAGAAAGGAAAAGAGAATGGGAAAAACCCAGAGCATAGGAAACTCACGGAACCAAAGGGAACTGACAATGAGCGAAATAAGCGAATTAGGCAAACTAAGTGCTTTTTTCACTATTCATCATTGAATTACTGTTTCTCAAATTTTAAGAGGTTCCCCAACCACGTCCCACAGGGAGTCTCTAATTGTTCCAAGACTTGGCACGGCGCAAGGGACTACATAATGTTTTCATTAGATCACGATCGTTGTCTGGCCAACTGAACAAACCAGCCAATGGCCGAAAGCCATGGGCAGCCACAACCCATGACCCACGTATTAAGACGAATGGTCCGATGTGACTGGTAATTAATTACTTCCCCCCAGTGTTACAAATATTAATTAATCCCACTGCTCTGACCTCGAGTTCATAGTTCGTATAACTCGCGCTCATGGTTCTTCCCTTATAGTACAGTTGGTAGATCATTCCCTGGACCAGGATCATCTCAGTTGGATCACCTGTTCAGGGAATCATTCCTGGCGCGGCTTCTCACACACTCCCATCATTAATTATCCTATACACGAAGCTAACGCCACGTCATAACACTCCTTTCCACGTACGGCCCGGGACTACCTGATAATCATGATAATAACCATATAATAATAATGATAGTAACAGCAATCAATACCAGCAACAGACTACACCGGAGCAATCGATAGATCCAAAATTGATCATTCTGATCCAGAATAGGTCGAACGCACAAAAATTATTTTCCGTCATTTTTTTTTTATCACGATACAAATTCCAGCGAGATGATGAAAGACGGGAGATACGGAATATCCTTGAAGCAAACGGAAACACAAGGCTCACCGAGAGGATCGAGAAAGAAAAATCTTGTCTCTCTATAAATCTGAAGAGCCGTCAAGTGGTCGTCGATCTTCGCTCGAGAACTCGAAGTTCCGTTCTGCATTCTTCGCGCAGTTCGGCGCGTTAATACGAATTCGATTGTTTGTTTTATCGAGCAAGATGACGTATGGCCGAACGCGATCAGACTCCCGATCGGCAATGGACCAGTCAACGGAGACAAAGACGAAGATGGAATTTTTCGTGATTTCGTATTGGACAATTGGAATTCTTCTTTGTTACGAATTTTCTTCTATACATCGACATATCTGTATTTACGTAACTGGTGATTCGGTCAGTTTTGCTTCTGCTGTTTAACGTGTCAATCCGATCTTGAGAATTGTTCACCCTTAATTCCTTCTTTTCCCTTATAGGAGTATATATATATATATATATACATATATGTATATGCGATTATAGACTTCCTACTCCTCCCCACACTATTCCTGGACAATATAGCAAAAGAAAATAACGGATGTTGGTCTTGTATTTAATAAATGGTCGTGCCAGGAACGTAGATCATCGTGTCACGGAGTCAGGAACGCAAAGGATCAACGCGGACGTGCTGGCTAAGCGCTGGGCCCCGACTCCTCTTAATTGCTCCGATTAATTAGCCACTACGGTTTACTAGCGCTAATGGGGCCCATGTTTCTTCTTGCCGTGGATAGTTGGTCAGAGATACGTTTTAATAATGCCACATAATTACGTGCTCCGTACCGAAATCTTTCGTAACGGTGACGGCGCGCAGCATCCTGTGAGGTGAGATCGTCCGAGGTTCGATCTTTAATTTCGAAAATGATTTCTAATTGATTTTGCGATTAAATTATTATTTATATATCGGTATTGTATAAATGAGTACAGTCGCTTCAGGAAAGAGTCGGATCTTCATTTCCTTTGTCTATGAGATCAAGTTAATTAACGAGCTATGGGTACGCAAAGATCTTGCCTGGCAGGTACCGATCGATCTACACAATCACAAAGATTCTGATCTTGTAATAGAGATTGCGGCTTAATAAAATCAATCGATATCGATGGAGGATCGATCAAAATCATTGGTCGAACGATGTGATAGAATTTGTATTGATTTCACCAATAGTTGAATAATTATTTGAAAAATCTTCATCGTCGTCACGAATGAGAGCAAAGAGTCGAGATGATTAAAAAATAATGCAAAAGTATAAAATCCAAGTTATTTCCGGTGACAATTCTCAAGACACTAATTACACGGCTGTCGATCGAAGTAGTCGTTTACGAAAACCACAAATGATTCACTAGGAATGATCTGTCCAAATGATTCCTGGAAGGCAGTCGCAGTAGAAGGCGATGACCTCGAATCCTCTTATAGGACGTAGGAGGCAAAGATAATTCGCAAGTCAAGTGATCGGATCTATCCGATCCATGAGATCGAAGAAGTCGTCGATCTCGCCTAATAATAACAGCATAATGGTCAAGTGAATCCAGCGAGAGAGAATAGCTGCTACCAGCAGAGAGAAACCGGATTCTCGTTAATTAGTAGCGGCGATATCCGAGAATGAATCAAGTAAAGCCTCCGCGCACCATGATTCCTCCGGTTTATTTCGACGGGGATGAAGTACATCGCGTGGTCAGGACCCGACTGGTTGGTGTCCCTCAGGGTTGAATCTCGAAGGCTGCCTACGGCGAGTATTGCCCATATTGATGGTGGCGTCCGCGCGCACCCCGCGGAGCGCTAATGGATCGATCGTGGGTGGCTTCGATCTAGGGATCACGAGCATGAGGATTCAGGAGAAATTATCCCAGCGAAAGAACTATGAATTGGTAGCCCTTACCCCTGGGCACCCCTTGCCTACCTTTGAGTCGCTATAGATATAGCTGGTTCTGTATACAGTATATACTACTAGGGACCCTGACCTGGTCCCTAGCTTGGTCTACCTCAGCTCCCTTCATCCGGATTGACCCTCTCCTAGAAGAAGACGGTTTACGATCCTCCTCGACGCAGTCCTGGAATTGACAGCCGCGCCAAACCTTGGCCGCAACGGCCAGTCCGTAACAGTTCTGGACCTTGAACAGAGCAGAGATCGGAGGAACATTAGAAGACCAGACAAAAGATTTCTTTCTCTCGTGCAAATTGGACAAAATGAAGGGGACCATCTGGGTACTGACCACCCGCGAGAATTAGGGACTGACTACTGAAATGCGTGAAAAATCAGAAATGCCTCACCTAGTGCACCCAAAGAACAAATAGGTGGCTGTCTGCGGCTTAAACCTCCATGGGATTCGAACGTTCTCGAACCGCGTTACGACGTAGTTATGACTCGTGGCCACCCGTGAGTCTCCGGGACACCTTCCGAGATGCAGAATCGCTGATGTGGTCCAGTCACTAAGTAAATTAATCATGCAACTTTTTATTTTCATGAATAATCCATTTTTTTTACTTTACTCCAAAATCTGTTGCAAGCTCTCGTTTTCTCTTGGTGCACCTTTCACTTTCGCTTCAACCATTTGACTAGTGTCGTCAGCTTTGTGAACGCTTCGAACAGCCGAACAAGGATTTCCATGAGAAAAGCAAAGCTTGGAGCCGTTTAAAAAGTGTCCGATTTTCAGGATCATCGAGCTGTGCGCAAATCTGGCTTGTAAAGCGATCCGTAAAGTAGCGGCTCTCAGTTAGAAGGTTGCTAATTCTTCAAAGATGGCTCCTCTGACAATGATCCTTCGAGTAGGTACAGATACCTGAAAAGTACTGAATGCTGAATAACAACGGCGAGTGATCATAAAACAAAATGGCGAATATACTTGAAAAAAAAAAAAAAAAAAAATTAAAAAAATTACAATTCTCCAAACCATTTTGCGTTTGTCCACTGATTCTGTACAATGGCTGTTTCCAAAATTCTGATTATATTCTCAAACTGGACGTTGCAGTAAATAATCTGAATCCTTGTGAAACGCATGCTGACATTGACACTCGAACTGAATCGCTACGAAGGCAAAAGGCCAGAATTCCGAATTAGCCACCCCCGGTGGCTTCCATTGACGTGTCTTCCCCGCAGATGAGCTACTCCACCCCTGGTACAAAAACCCACAAATATTGTTGAATTTGACATAGACGGGTGAGGAATACCAATCGTGAGTGGATGACCGGATATATGGTCGTTAGACTCTCGGAAAAGTTCAATCCCAAGCTGAGAATGGTGACACTATGCTACCCCATGTTACACTAAGCTTTACTATGGGACATTATGGGACACTATGGCCCACTATTGGACCCCCTGTTGGGTCTACCTGAGGGCTGAAACTCTATAATGTTGTCATCCTGTCTATTTCATAGCAATGGTGCCTGCAGGCGGTTAAAAAGAATCCATTGATGCGGTTCCAGGACACTCGCTCTCATTCTCTTTCACTAGGGCGAACCTTGCGCCGAGGAAGTTTGCGACTACTATGCAAATATGAGAGCGGGTCGAGAATAGGAAAAAAAGAGAATAAAAAAAGAGAATGAAGAAAAAGAAAAGAGTATTGAAATAAAGTGGAGCCTATCGCTTGGCACCACATTCCAGATGCGCTGTAACCAATTTGTGAGCCGGACGATAGTGACAAATACACGATATTGCCATAACATATCGTCGGGGCGGACTATCGTCCGAATTAATAGTCACCGGTTCTGACTAATAGCCTCATTAATTAACGATCCACAGGGCTGATTAGGCTAATCCGGCTTAATTTAGTGATCGGAGCGGCGCTCCTATGCCTACCTACGTCCCGGGCCGAAAGGCCAGATTCATAGGACGATAGCTGGCTTGCGGCAACACACCGGCACAACTAAAACAGCCAGCAGCATCACGATCGTATGGTAGCGCGAGGATCATCTAACGTGATCTGACATCTCGAAATTGACCGAGGATAAAGGCTAATATCGTGGTAACTGTCTGACCTCGTCTGAATCTACTTTGAATCGACTTCAGCGGTTCGGGCGTCTTGAGATTAGAAAGAAGGCACAGTGTCTTGGGATTTTCTAAGAGGCTGCATCACTTTGCCAGGTCACAGGGAGAAACGAGTTGCTAGAGAAACGGAAGGAGCAGTAAGATAATAAAAACGATGGAAGGAGGAAGAGATCAGGCTGAGGTCTGTGTTGGGATACAGACGGAAGGTGGACGCAGGTTGAAACCTTAAAAATGGAATAGACAACGACGTGAAGACGCGCGCACTTGAAAATGCGCCAGAGCTTACTGGGCCGAGTGTTTAAGCGGTTGTATAAATAGAATACAACGCCGTTCAAACAACGGCTAAAAGGTTTGAGTTGTAACGCGCTCGAACGCTTCGCATATAGGCAAACAGATCGGGCCTCTCGCGCGATCGGTCCTTCCATTCTTGAGGGTCGCTTATTTCTGAGCCATTTAACATGTCTTCCATTTGACATGTGACATTTGACATTTTTGTCAAAGCTGTCAAAGAGGAATCTGTCAGCTAGAAGATCGACGAATGAAGAGCTGCGACCTTGTGACGTTTGATTTTTTTTTCAGAGCTTTTAACCCGATGGTCCAGAAGATGCTGATCGCTGAGGATTGAACACTGGACTGGACAGTGAGTATTTCCTGTCCGAAGCAAATTATCCGTCGAGCGGCATCCATTATCCTTTAATTGGATGAAGATGCATATCCTTTTGTCCCAACGTCACTAGGCTCAGGGAGTGGTAGGTATTAGCGCACTCGAGGAGGAGTCAGAAGATGAGCCGCGGGACGAGCGTCGATCTTCTCGTCTACTGCATTCATCTGTTCTTTCATTTCTCGAGCCACATTCGCTCCTGATCTTCTTTTCGTCTGCTGGTCCCACCAGGTCGCGGGATTGCATTTAATTGTTTTGCCTCGAGATAATTGGGGGAGCAGCGCTGACGCGGTCCTCACTGATTGCCTGGTACGATGACTTATGCTTTCGCGGCGCACCACAGCATCACTGTGGACCGAAAGCATAAGTGCTCCATTGTTGTAGGACATCGGAGCGCACAAGGCCGATGGCGCCCGTTAAGTAAGGGTTAATCGGTGGTCCTTCCCTCCGGCCCACTTCGGCCCTCAATGGCTTCTCTCCCTCTGCAACCGCCAGGGAGCTGCGCATTCTTTCTCATGACGTTCATCCACTTGCTCCCATCCTCTTCGTCTTACCTGTAATATAATTATATTATAGTTTAACATCTCTCGCAATCTTAAAATCGCGATGAAGATCATTTTAAGATTTCTTTAAAATCATCAACAGCCGTCATCTCTTTCACAAGATGTCCCACGCGCGCTATCCTTTTGCGTGATGTGAAGGTTTCGTAATCGTCTGCTGGAATATAAATTACTTAAATTATGAGAGCGTGACATCTCTCGATTAAACGACTCGATGATCAGATGAGAAGCAGCGCTGAGATATCGCTTCGTGTTACATACCTAGATGGGTTTTAGAAGACAGAGATCAGTATTAATCGCGATCCCTCCTGAGTGGTTCATTCTAACTCTCATGATATTCTGAATTTTTGGAATACCTCCAGTCTGCATTCTGCCCCTTTTTTATTATTCTTATTACACAAGCCTACTCTGACCTGGGCGTTATTTACACGTGTATATGGTTTTCGTCAGGAAACAAGTTTCGCATTTGAGACTACAACAGCTCGGAAACATCTTGCATTTACACCTCTTAGAAATTCGAGCATCTCGTGTCAGAAAACCACGACCGCAGCAAAGGGTCGAACAGTTCATTTCACCCGAGCATTCCCGTCCGTGTGTCAATTTGCAGAAATCAGGCGAAGCTGCAACATATACGAGCTGACGTCGTGGCATTTTCTTCTTCGAACTTTCCTCGACAGATTCGACTCTAACAGCAATGGGATATCTGAAAAAGTATCTAAAAGTTATTATCAGACATTAAGTCAACCTCAGTCATTCAACTGAGTCAAGTATCAAATAAATTAACAATCAAACCTCTCGCGCAAAAGTTTTGCAGGCTTTTCAAATTGAACCAGACGTCTCTTGCAGGACTTGATGCTACAGGTACCCGAGACTCCGTGACACTGACAGCTGTCCTCGAATTCGGCGACAACCTGGAAACACATGATATTCCAACAGTAAGACCAAATAAGACCCCCTCAGCAGTTAGTAAAACCAGTAGAAACCTTTCGGAGCGGAAGATTCCTAAATCGGGAGAGACGACGCGGCTCGAATTACCGTGAATGAATCGATTTGCCTAAATAAATAAAGTGGTTATAAACGCATGCGTGGTTTCGTGCGTGGCCCCAGCCACCCTGCATTAGCATCGCTATCGAGAGCCATCGCCCGTGTGATTGCTTAATCTTGTAACCACTGAAAGCGGCCCGCCGTGGGAACGACCGCGCGATACACTCGATACATCCGATACACCCATTTCACTCGCGAGCCGTTCCCCCTCCTGTCCATCCCCACCCTTTTAACCCCTGGACCCCTAACCTGTACGATGAGTACCCAGCCGTCGGGACCCTAGACGGGATAAATTTGAAGCTGAAGATTTGTTGGTAATGGAGAAAAATTTTGAAAATGCTAAAAAACTTGAATGCTGATTCCGGACGCAAGTTGGACCGGACGAAGATGAGGTTGGGTTCCATGTTGCTGTGAAATTGTCAATATTTGACACCCTCGGACATTCCTAAATCCAAAGCTGTCAGGGTATGAGGGTGCAGCAGGCACAAGTGCAGTGCAAATAAGACAAGGTGGAAACTGCCGCGCCATTTTCAGGAAGAACTTTACTGAAACATCCGATAAGACTGTGTAGGTAGAGCGATAGTTACCTGAAGTCCTAGTTCAGCATTATGAGTCATCAGGACATCTTCCAAAAGATGTTTCATTTTGTTAACTTTTTTCTTCCTTCTAGGTAATCCAAGAATCCTACGTGCCATTCGTCGTCCGAAGTGCAGATCGTCGCTCTGCGAATGGACCACGAGCTGCTTGCCCAAGTACGTAAAATTTTCAGATGGATTTTTGCGACATCCGGTGAACCTTGAATTACCGCAAGCACGTGTCAACGTCTGGACCAGGGATGCTGCTACGAATGCAGTGACCATTGCTGTCTCCCTGGATACTGCGAATCAACATTGCTGTTAATTTTCCAAATTACTTCAATGCGTTCACTAAAATCAAGATGAACTTACCTATTTGAAATAATCTATGATTGATCGTACAGTTCCATCTTGTGTATCTGAAGCGATCCTGGCAGTGCTCGAGACTCAACGAAATGGCTTCCTCCATGACATCAGTTAGGTTGACTTCCCTGGCACAAAGGTTACGCAGACGTTTTGGACAGGAGCCGTTCGTCATGGCTACGAGATTCCGCACGCTCGATAGGATCGTTGACTCGAGACTGAAAGCAAACCACAGAAAGACAAGCTTATCCTCACGAGTATCGAACTTCGAACCGCTTCCGGAACAAATAAGACCGAAGCTGAGCTAAGGTGGTAGATGATGATCCGGTGCCAGTACAGTACCGAAACGACAATTTACACGTGTCAAAGGAATCCTTGCTTTACTTTAACCCACCCGTCCTCTACTTCGTTTAACAACTGCTTGGATATGTATGTGGTAATATTTGACTTTAACATTGGATACGAGGTGCGTCGGTTTGTTCCTGCATTGCGTCGCGACGCTACGAGTCAATCTCAAACAGAATACACTTCCTATTCTTCGGTGAAACTTTTCTACACCAAGTCCTAGTGTCCAACACCGCTGCTAACACCACAAAGACCATCAGCACCTTCCAGGCTTATCTTAATTCTCAAACAAAAGAGTGTAACACGTTTGTTATCTGATGTCAACGGTGCTACGTCACGGTGTCATCCTCTGGGAAAGGCTAAACGTCCATCAGGATAGCTTCTGTTGTTCTTTCAACCCCTAACGTCATTATGGCCTTTGTCGATTTTAAAACTCCCGCCGAGTCACTGTGGGAACTTGGTAATCTTTTCTTAAGATTTTACAATGATCGGTTTAGACTGCGCGCGCCATGCGAACTTTTCTTTTTATTTCTAATTCTTACCTAGCCTTGAGACCAGTGATCACTGATAAAAATCTTGGCTAGACGGTTTTAAAGACGTTAATGCTACTCCTTGGTCTTCTTCGTTTATTCACTTACCCGCCATACTTCCCGCCTATCCAGTTCAGCAGTAGCAGAAATAACAGGGCGATCATGTGTCGAGCCAACATGGCGGAAATCAGTTTTATCCTAAGCTACGCACTTTGGCTGAAACTGATATTGTTCGCGTATTCCGTCTTTCCAAACGATCCTGGGGATCGGAAGGTTTGGCGACGACTGATCCGTTTTCCGGAAACGTGGAACACATTCGCTCGTGGTAAATGACGATCTTTATGTGAGTTAAAATAGGATAGGCGACACCTTAGAATTTACTTAGATTACGTAAACTGTCGTTTCTTGCTAAATCTTTGCAAATGCACTTTTTCTTCTCTTACTGGTAAGACTCCACTCGCAGAGCTTTCTACACTTATCGGTTTTGCGTTATCAGATTGCTTGGTATAGGAGAAATAATTTACTTTCTTGAATTACATTTTAATAATTACTTCCTCATAAAGCTCGCTCATCTAGTGAATTATAAATGACAATTCAAAGAATATATTTTATAGACATTTTCAACGATCAGACTACACTGCACGGTAGAGCCATCTGAATGTAGCTGCTACAGCTGTACAGTGATTCGAAAAAACAAATGCTACAAACAGCTAAAATACGAAGTCATCACAGTTGTTTACCTTGTTGGTTGTTGGTTGTTGTATGACGTCGATGGTTTATCTTGATGAAGTAAAGTCCTAGAATCGCTGCTAGAACTCTCGACCGAAGATAAATGGACAAGACATTCCGAAATGTTTCGTCCGCGCGAGTCTGACATGCTATGGCGTCGTCCTGAATGCTGCCATCTGTGAGTTGAAGCGGTTATTACTACGGTAACCAGGATGAATCACGATCTCAGGATAAACTGTGCTCAGTCGGTGTTGAGCTGTCGGTACAGCAGTACAACAACGAGCACAGTTTATCCGAGTTAAAGGAAATAGTAGCCGCTTTAATTCATAGGTGGCAGCATTCTTTACGATGCGTCAGTGTATTAGATTGCGCGGCACGAAGTAGACGGGAATGTCTCTTCTATTTATCTTCATTCAACGTCAGAATACTAAAAAGCGTATTCATTGTATCAGTCAATAAAAGCAGTCTTTACCACATATGGAACTAAATCATTTCATGTCTAATAATTAAGATCGGGTACCCATTTCCGCGCAATTAGTTTAATCGGTTTTACCGCTATTCGGTCTAACGTAAAATTCATGTTATGTAAGAACCCCTATTTACATTTTTAACATTTCACGATACCTAATAACCGACTATCTGGATGGCTATTAAATCATAGATAAATAAAATTCGATCTCATTTAGACCAAAAAGTTAAAATTTGAGTTATAGACAAATAAAACGTTAGCCACGTGAGGTTAAATTCAACATGTAACGAAATCATCCCACAAGTGAATGTAGAGGGGCAAACCTCTCTCCTGGAATCTTTGGCCAAAGAGGATCTTCAACCAGAGCCAGACGGCGCGACGCTATCAGACGCTAGGCTCCATACCATACATAACTGCAACCCCTTGTACCAATAAAGTCAAGTTTACTCAACCCCCAGGGGTCAAATAGATTTAAAAAAAAACTAAAATAAGTACCACTCGAAAAATCTCTACAATCGTCCAACCAAGCTATACGGTAATTATTTTTGAGTATTTAAAAAAAAAATTCATACAGAATTGTTCTGTCTTCACGTGATCATCGAACCTCAGATCTTCCGGTCAATGAACTATTCCTCCCTTCAGGACAAAAGTCTGACTCCTTCCCTTACAAACACTCTCCTTCAATCCTTGCTACCCTCTCTCCTTTACCACATAATTCCCTCTACATCACTCGTACTTTTAATCATAAAGCCAGTACTGCATCTAGAGCCCCGTTGAAAAACAGAGAGCAGAGGATCGAGAGTAAACAGTACGGAAGAAAGGGACGGCATACGAACGATCGTGCGAATCGCGCTGGACTTTCCCTTGTGGCGCGAATAGAAAGCAACGCGGAGGGGTTGGACGCCTCATCCACAGAGATCAATACCGGCACGTAAACCGCCTATGAGCCTTTGGGCGAGCAGTGCTCTCGCGCCGCGGCCACACGCCAGACACACAGAGGACGCACGGAGGACGCACACGGTGTGTGGTGGCAGCTCGTCCTTACTCATCGTCAATCGCTCGGCAAGTCCTCGAGAGAAGCGATGCCAGTAGTAGCGTCTGCTTCTCCAAGGCGAGACAACCGGAGAGAACTTTTTGATAGATTTGCAAACGCCAGACAGCTTTTATTAGTACTCAGATTGTGAGTTGATAGAGAATAAATTTGTCCCGAAGACAAATACTCTGCGTATGTCAGTCACATCGGATCGGGAGTGGCTGTGATCATTGTTTATTCTCTTGCAACGATAAATGCATACGCAATGACAGGAGTTGGCGGTACGCATGTGACTATGGCTTTGCGTGCATTTCTTTCTTTTCTGTAATTGACATTTACCTACGAGACAACCTAAGCCGATGCTGCTCGCGCTCGACAATCTGACAATGGGACATATGCTTTATGCTTAAAATATTTTTCGGTCGGTGGTGCAATTGTGAGAGGTTGGCTGTACGCCACATGTGATTTCTTTGAACTTACTGGACGACTATCTTCGTCGAGGAAACTCGAGACAGGATTTCACAACGAGCCAGTTCGTTACAGGGTGAGTCAAAACGAGTCAATGTCCTTTGTAATCTCAAAACTTTCCTGTTCGTGCGATCGGAATATTAAGCTTTGTATTTATTGTGCGAGCAAACGAAGCTCAGGGCTTCTGACTCCTGCGTATATTATTATTATTTTAACTAGTTACTACTGACTTCCGTGCACTGTATAGCATCGCATTGAATTCGAGTGATCCGCCTCGAATGGATTCACGTGAGATTTTGTAATTTTAAAAACGTCCAAAATCACTACGGAAATGATTGCTGAAAAAAAAGTTGTTTTTCAGATTCAAACTCTGATATCTTATTTATCTCTTGGTTACCGAGTCGCTGCAATTAATCGTATCAGACGCGAAGGGTAAAATCCAAAGGAGACAAATCCAAGTACACGTGCATCATATCGATATCAGTAATATAAACGACTTTGTAGATAGTTTGATAAGATCTGAGAGTACCGCAAGTTTAGCCCTAAAAAGATACCCCGATGTCTTTTGTATCCAAGCAATTTTAGATTTTATTGCCTAGGTTTGAATTTTTTTAAATATACTAGCTTATTAGTTTCGACTGAAAACCCTATAGGATCATTCGGCAGACATGTCAATGTATAGTATAGAATTTTTTCGAATTTGTCAATTCTCGATATCATCGATAAATAAACTTGTCGGACACGAAAGATCCCAGGGTGTCTGCTTAAGGTTAGGATTGGTACGAATGAGGTGCAATCGGTTCCTTTCGAATCGATACATAGCTTCGTATGTACGTAAAGGACAACATAACCTTGAAAGATAAAAATTATTTGTCCTGCCGGGAATTATGGGTATTGTTCTCAAGGAATCTATGTATAAGGCTTAGTGTGTCAATTCCAAGGAATTCACGAGACAGAGTCCTACTAACTATTAGTTACCACGAGTCACTGTCAATTGGAAACTAGAGAACTGTCGAGTTGCCCTTGGTAAAAATTTAACAGTTTGTCGCCATTGATGAAGCATTATGGGTAAGCAGGGTTTCAGACTAATTGGTTGGCATTGTCCTCGTCTGCGATAATCTGGAGTCATAACTCGAGCGAGAGCACATAATTTTTATGAAAAGAGGAATCAAGCAAGGAAACAAGTAAATTTAGGTTAATTATCTTAAATCTTCAAATTCTTCATAAAAGTAACCATGATATTATCGTTTCGCTGTATCTAAAGCCCTGTTTGCTAATGGACGACGGAAGATGCTAAAAACTATACGAACCGAGAGACCTCTGGGTGCTGATTAAAATGTTAAGAAAAAGAAGCAAGGTAGATCCGAATAAATATTTAAGCGTCCATTTAACAATCTATCAAAATCAAATAGTCCAGGTAGAAAAATAGCATAATTTAGAAAAACAAAATTAATTTTTCTTAGACGAAGTCAGAAATTAAAATTACATTTTTAACCGCATAGTAACAGTCGCTCGACTGTTTCTTGAAAGTTGCAATACTTTATGCATATTAATGTCTTTTTTTTTAATCGACGTGTTATTCTTAGTATTCATACATATTTACACGCAATCACGTATAAGCAAGGTTGGTATTAACCAGCTTCCTCTGGTTTAAACCAGCTAGCATAGTCGATCCTATACACGCGCAGGTAGAAACGATGCTTCAGATTCCAATGTTGTTTTCTTGATCGTCGCGTGCGTCGCTACAGCTAGATATTTTTAGTTTTTATTTTCTTAGACTCGCGTCCTTTGTCTTTACGTTTTCACTCTGGTAATCGATTTTAAAGAATATCAATGGCAGAATCTACCGTATCGGATTTTTGAGCATCTATGGATGCTGGATCGATCTGGTTTCGAAACTGGATTATTAACCGGCTAACAAACCGATTAGACGTGATTGTCAAGGAAAGAGACAAGCACGAAATCTAACTGATTAGAAAATCTCATAGGTAATCGGTTGCTCTCCTTATCTGTAATCCAATGCAAAGATTACGAGATCAGCAAGCTATTTTTCCGTGTACGAGCGATCCGTCTTTTTTTTAAAATATCGATTACGAATCCGAGAAACAAATTACGAAGGATTGTATAAATATTTCCCAAGTTATTCATTCTTCGAGAAATAATAATCATAACTGTATTATTGTGGATAATAGTATAAGGCATCACCCCTAGTGATATTCTAGTAACATATAAAACAACCATTTATAGCCATAACAATGGCTAGAGACAACCGCATAGTAATTATGACGTAAGACCCATAGTGCCCAGTGTTTATCACTATTATCTATTACTAATATATACTATCGTATATTAATATTATTAAAAAGCCGGAGGATCAATAATATCATGTTTAATTCTTGACCAGGAATTTTTATTAAACCAAATTTTTTCTCAACTAACTTAACACGGGTTGACTCACGTAGTAAGTCACTGTTGTTCTTTTTGTCTCATCTACCTTAATTCTCGTTTATCCAGATTCCATCCAAAGTCTCGTGACTATTGGAAACGTTGGAGGCGGAGTTTCGTTATCACATAGCCGGACGTGTTTGACTGTTGCTTGATTGCTTGTACTTCTGCTGGCAGCAACGTTGTCAAAAGGAGTAAACAGTCTGTCAGCGTTCGCCGTGATGCATAGACGCAACGGCTCTTCTTAGCCGACATTATTTGTTACTCTTGCTATACTCAATCTGTACGGAATCGCAACCAGTCTCTTTCTCTCTCCCTCCTTCTCTCTCTGGGTGTCGTTCTTACCTCGCTACGTGCACGAGTCATGCAGTGAAATTTGACAGTGTCTGAGTTTTCATCGCGCGCGATATTATTAGCAGCTGATTCGCAAACGGAAACAGTGACGATATAAACATTATCAAAATTCTTGAACAAGAGCGACGATCCAGCAACGATGAACGAGCCTGATTACAAGTAAAGAATTTATTTATTTTTCAATACAGTCGGTAAAGTAGATTTCGATGGATTGTGAAAGAAATTGTTTTTTCGTTTGACATTAGATTTCAATGAAATAATTGTCTGGTATCCTTATAATGAAATTCCATACGAGCCGTGAACTCGAGAGTTCGTGGCTCGAGTGACAGAAGGAAAATGGCAACTAGTAGTGAACTTTGTGCCATATGAATATCGCTCGCTATCAATACGCTGCACTGGTAAATTTTACTGACTGCATTCAGTCTACTCACTCAGTTCTTATCACTCGTCGCGCAAACTAAGAAATTTGTAAATACGTTGACACGAAGCTTATCGATCCAGAGTCTTAAAACCGGGAAAGCGTCTAGCCACGTGCTTCCACGAAACTGGGTTAAATTTCGCAAGTGCTGCTGGGTAGAGCGAGAAGTGGTTGAACGATGCAGAAAGAATGTGAGGACGGATGCTGATTGGGTGGTTGTCTCTTTAAAGAAGATGAACGCTTGTCTCTAGTGACACTAGACTTGGATATAACGGAGGAAAGGTACGAGATGTATATTGGGACGTAGGAAAGTTTTTCAAAGACCTCTCGACTAAGTAAAATCACTTAGCCAGATATGGGAATAGTATGTAAATGTTATACCAGTTGGGACTATTTATTCATCGTATTTTTACGTAACCGATTGTGCGAATTATTTATCCACTCTGCGGCACTGTCGTTCCTCGCTTAGGTTCCCATGCTTAATGTAGAAATCCATAAGAACGCAAGGACAAACCTTGTCAGCGTGACGTCATACACATGGTGAACCGGTTTTGTGTTTATACATAATATATTGCATATAAATCCAGATAAGGGCGGCCTTATGTCACGATCGAATCTGTTACGTGAAATTTGAAGGAATTACAGAAATTTATTTCTACCTATAACCAACACTTTGACAACTTGAAATTTCGTAGAGCATAGTAAATCATAATGAAAATGAATACATGCTGATATCCGCTTTGGTATCGAGGCGATCAAGTTATGAGGGATTGCAATGTATTTGAATGTAAATAAACTGGGTTCGGGTAACCCAGAAAAAGTTCCTCGTTTCTTATGACTAATGACAGAAACTTAAACTTTACGATGGTTTTGGAACTTTACAACCTTATCCTTATCTTAGTTACCGAATTGCTGCACAGTCATTATCTCGCTAGTCCGTAGAAACGAGCAACATTCAGCAGCTACTAACGACGCGTCATTTTCCTCGTGTGTCATGTCCGACGTTTAAATTGACAAACGCCTGCTATACCGTCATTCTAGTCTGCTGAAAAACTGCCGCAAGGACTTTTACATTGTTAGACCCGCTAGTGTAAATGCACGGCAATGCCGACTGGGGTCTTTGGCCTTTGTGTTACGAACAAAAATGTACGACGAAAACAATCTTCAGATAGTAAAGTCTTGACGGATTTGAAGACACAGGAAATTCACTCAACTGTATAAGAACGGAGAAGGCAATTTTTAATCACACCAAGGAATAAAGTTCGCTCGAAATATACGACCTAAGTATGTTGACCCATTAAACCGAGGTCGACATCAGGGGTGAAAGTTCATACTCCTATATTACACGTGATTATGCTAGAGAGCCATTAACGTACCTACCCTTGGGAAACAAACGATTTTTCGAAAAAACTTCATACGGACCTCCGACAATTTAACTATTGTTTTCTTCTCACACAGACTGTAACCTCGCGCTCTGAACGTCCTGCAATTCATTATATAAACGTGCCTGTAGTCACGTGGGTACGTAGATAATCATTGAGCTGTAATTATCCACTTGGCAGCCCCAGGTTAGCATTTGACGCTGACGTACCCTTGGGATTCCATGGTTCGCCCTTGTTTCTATGCTATACTTTTATCGTACACCCGTTATATGCTTGGACGAAACATTGTAAGAATCATAATAACTTACGTAAATAGATTCAGATATAACTTTACTGTGTACGTATATTGTATGCTATATACGTATATTGCATTGCAATTTATCAGGCGGCCATGATAACACGTGTTAACGAGACTCACAATAGTCTCGAGTAAATTATTTTTTATGAGTTTATCAATGGCAATTTAAAAAATGGCACTAGCTTTTGTAAGCGTGCGAAAGACTATTGGAAATCATCTTGAGTGCAGATGTCAATTGTAAATTTTGCAATGACGTTAGATTTATTTATACGTTTCTTTTTTTTTATGTCTCAAGTGTCTCCCGCAAAGGGCAGAATCTTACGTAAAACTTGACGACAAATGGATTTGTCAATACAACCCAACGTTCGTTACGAGCGATAACTTCGTCGAGTTAATTGCAAATCTCGTAATGTACGTCGAGGTCGCGCGAAATGTGATAAGCGAGGCGTGGAAAATAATAGACTATTTTTTTTTTCTACACCATCCCTTCCACCATGATACTCCCACGCCTCTTAGATTTTCTATGCGAGTAACGAGATAGTTTGAAGACACGTTCTATGTCCTATGTATACATAATATATATATATGAGACACTATGATAAAGGGATAGGAGCTAATTTTTATTAGACATTTTTTTCATTAGAGATTATTTGGGCAAGAGGAGGGGGGGGGGGTGGAGTAGCATGATTTTTTATGAGTTTTCGAATTTTGGGTGTCGGATAAAAAAAATTATTATTTTGCATCGCCGGATTCAATTTATTCGAATTTATCGGGAGATCCTTATCTTTTCGGTATCTTTGATCCTTGAATAATTCAGATGCTCTAATCAGTCACCTTAGCCATGGATTACGCACATGCTATCGTTCATCTCTCGATGGAACAAATCATGGTCGTAACTGAATACGTATCTCGGTTGAGATATTAACTGACTAATTGATTTAATAGTCATGCCTTCTTTTCTCACATTAATTCGGTCTAGTGTATTTAGACTGACTTCAATAGCTCGACGTTTACTTGTATCATTGATGCTTTGAGAAATGGTCATGGTAGCATGAATATGTGAAATGGAACTAGCACGCCTGCCGATAGGCAAACAGTCATACACGAGTTTCCCTGAATACACTGGACTAACTCTATAAATTGATTTATTACGTACTGTATATACTTGTTGTACTTTCGGCAAATTTCGCTGGAACTTTTGTCATAATTATATTAATATATTTGATAAAATATTTAGCAAGTTCCTTTCTTTCTGCCTTTTTACCTCATTTACATGAAATGTAATACAAATTTTCTGTAATGATATTTTCGAGCGAACCAAGTTACGCTTAGACACGTCACAATGTAGCGATGGTAACACTGCTTAGAATTCCCATACTCTTCCTTTACGATAAATATTATATAAAGTGTTCTCCGACACGGAAGTTAAATTATGAGGTTGTACGAGGCGCGACAAAGGAGCCGCACACCCACGTTTCCCCTGACTGTAATTTAATGTAGGATACACGCGAGATATGCCGAACTCGATTCTTTTCCCTGAAAACAATTTTACAGACTCACTCAGCCGGAACGCGATGCTCTTTTGTTTCGCACAATTGTCAAGTTCTACCGTTACGTTTGATTTGTTTGTATGTACCAAGACAACGCGTAATGTCCATAAGACATCTTAAAGATGACTTTTGGACATGTGTTGTCTGGGTAACTGTCACTGACACGTGACATGTCAAAAAAAGTCTTTTTAAGGACACGTGACATTTTCAAGACGCTTTAGAACTAACTTGAGAAACACGTTCTAGAAATGACAAAGATAGATTAGGCAAGATATTGAAGATTAGATATTTTGAGCTATGTGTAGCTGGCGTGAGTGCGAGAGAGAGAATATTAATTACATACGTCTCCAAGAGGAGGAGGTCTCAAAGTGGGACCTTGAAAGTGTCGAAAGGCGATTGAAGTCTTTCGCACGACGTCTCGAAGACGTCTTGAGGCAAAATTGCTAAAACGTCATTTCGTATCTTGCTCAGACCCTGGATGCAGCCTAGAGCTGGAGGCGTCGGAACCGTCGGAGGTCCTGGAGGTGTCAGAAGTCCGAGAGGAGGAGCCGTGCATAGTAGCCAAGCATCAGGAGGAGTGCCGGACGATGAGGCTTCCAAGGATCCAGGAGCACGGATCACCCATCAATCCTTCTCCGAGAAGGATTACGAGGGTGAGTTTACATGTGACCTCGACCTCGCGTTACTTCTCTACCTAGTGATGGTCGTGGTCGCAACGTTGTGGGTCACTCGTGGATTTGGCTTCAGTTTGCATACAAGCGACGGACGGCGGTGCTTCGAAAATCGTTAAGGCTCGCCCGCACCGACGGCTGTCGCCAGCCGCTCTAGCGTGACACGCTGACCTGACCAATCCTCCAGTATTAAGGTTATTTACGGATCCGTTGACTGTGCCCTTGAACGACGCCCATCCTTCCGTTAACGATCAATCGATCCGTGCTCCACGGAGTGCACCTACTTTCGTGGTCGGCCATTTTTATCAGCAGACCACGTGCAGTCGTGATTTAATTACTCAGAGACCCAAGTTAACAACCATCCGTGACACGTGCGTCTTTTTGCTACTAGATAAAATTTCTTCAATTGCGTAAGGTCCTATGCTGAACTGAATATTTTAGAGGTCGCTTTGATGTTGCAGGTCATAGGGCGCACACGGTCTACGTCGGAGTACATCTTCCTGGGGAGCGACGACATCGTCGACATCACAAGCACCATCCCCCGCGACAATCATCTGTCGAGAACAAGGATGAGGTCGGCAACGATCGCCCTGGTAAGTTCAGAGGCTCCTGTCAGCTGTCTTTGAAATTTTGGAATTCCGGTCCGCGGGAGACCTCAGAATTTCACTATAGTTGAAATATCTAACTGTAACTTCCGGTGAGCCTTCATGATATTGGAGGGTGTCAACGTGGCAGAGTGACAGCATGGCGGCATTGGCAGCATGCCAACCACTTGTCAAAGACTCCTCAGGCTGTTCACCTCTATACTTGGCTCGATATCGCCAAGTTGTCGCACTGTGTCGTGCACTTTTATACGATGCATTGAATAATCAGAGATCTGGGTGTATTTAATAAAAAAATGAAATAGTCTGTTCCGTTGGTGATCTGTGTCTCTCGCTCCTTCTAATTACCTAACTTATTGACGATATGCATGACGGTCCGTTTAAGTCGCTTAGACCGTGCGCGAAAAAGAAGACATTTTCACGTAAATTCTTGGCGCTATGTAAAACTCAACGAGACTGAATGTCCTTGTACGAGAGAGGGAAAGTAGACGAGCGGGATAACCTCGAGTCTCGAGCGATAACCGCGCGCAGCTGCAGCCGCAGGACGTTTCCTTTTATCATTGACTTTGCAGGACAATTGTTGGTGGCGCGAAGGGGTCGTCTTGCTAGCATCTGCGACCATGATGGCGAGACGATATGTAAGCCCATACCTTATACTTACGTCCACGAGTGACAGAAAGCAATTGTACCAGGATTCATTATCGATGGGGTG